>VXAU01005056.1:1896592-1981417 GCA_013399695.1 Formicarius rufipectus | reverse complement strand
GAACCTGAACCTATAACACTTGCAATGCTCTTAGGTTTCATCTAGATGTTTATTCTTAGCCCTGTGGCAAAGAGGCTATTGGAGAAGATGGACTTCTGTCAGACCTGGGCTGGTTATATTGTAATATTTCCTATGTGTAATGAGAGAAATTTTCAGAAGTTTGAAGCCTCTATAGCTCCTATTTGTATAGTATAAACATCCATTTTCTATCAGGTCTGCTAGGTAAGCACTTCCTTTGCTTGCATTTTCACATATTTGGGTGGTGAATGAAAGCATTTTTAATATTCTTTTTAATTAAAGTGCAGAAGAAACAGAAAAAATACTCCTGAATAAAATGATCTGATTTTTCATTCACAAGCATGAGGAAAGCCAAGAAAGAAGTTGCAAGGTTGTGCCTGTTTTGGCTACTGGCACTTGCCATGCTTTCTGTTTGGGAGAAGCTGAACCAGAGTCCTCTTCCTCACACTGTTCAGAGCAGATTTATATCAGCGGAGTCTGATTTACAGGACTCCTCCCACAGGCACTTCTTTCTACTCATGCAGCTGTACTGAGTCCGGTGGATTTTTGCCTGATTTATTACAATGTGAGCAAGGGCTGCACCAAGCTGTGTGACTCCTGCAGTTAGTTTCAATTTGCACTAATGCATCTGACAGCAGGATTTGACTTGAATGATCTCACTGTTGCTGTGGCACTTGCATTGTAATTAAAACCAATGCTGCATCGTTATCTCTTTAGAAATGCATGCTGTGAGTGCACCTCTTAGCTCACTTCTTGTGCCTACAACTGTCTCCTCTTATGAATAACTCTATTCACAAGCATCATTATGTCGCTGAGCATCTGCTGTGAGGAGACTGAGGTCCAGCATGACATGCTGGGGCATGTGTCCAAACCCTGACTCCAAAGTCCTTCCCACTGTTACCCATTCAGGAGAATGACAGTGAGCTCAGAGAAAGTGCAGGGTGCTTAGCATGGGCAGGCATAACCTGTGCAGGGCAGGCAAAAAGGCGAGTGCAGATGCCTGTAGTGGGGGTTGTGGACTGCCTGGGCTGTATCCTTGAATTTGTGGAGCTAAAAGTGCCTTTTGTCTTTTGCCTCCAAAACGCTCCCTTTCAATCTAGTTTTCCTTCACTGATTATTTCCAAGCACTGCTGTATTGCTTGGCCCAAATTCAGGAGTTGCTGATGCTGCAAGAGATGCTGGTAAAGCTGGTTGTAGGAAATGGCAAAACCGACAACTTCCTGAGGGGGCAAAAGACTGCCAGGGCAGCCCCATGTAATAGTGACTAAGTGTGTCCAAACTTCTCCATGACAGCAGAAGCAGCAGCTCTGGAGTTCCCTTGTCCCTTGTCTTAGCATTGTCTATCCTCTTCCCATACACAGGGAGCCGAGACACACACCTAAAGGTTTTGAGAAATCATCACCTATTCACCACCCCAGTATATTTGCCTCATCAAGATTACTAACTGTTATTCTCCAGGACTTTCTCCTCTACTGCTTGGAACTTACCATTTTTTTGTTTATTTTCATCTTTATTTCCCATAGTGTACTGAAATGATGTGTACTGAAACATTTGTTCACACAAATAAGGGAAGGCAATAGCTTCTGTCCCTGACCACATGCTCTCTTCTGTTTCAAGTCTTAATTAAAATGATACTAAAGGCAGCAAATCAATTAACAGATACCTTACAAGATGCTTTATTCACTTACACATGTGCACACAATTACTTTTAAGTATCACATTACTGCTTTAACTTATCTGTTAGCAAATGCTGGTAATGAACTGCACTGTTACTGAAAAGGGTAATAGACACATAGGAATCCAGAGAAAGTATTCCAATATATCATTTTTCTCACAAAATAAACCGTACAATTTGTTATTCAACATGTGTGGGAAAATTACTATCCAGTTTCATTTGCACATTTGAAAAATTACCTGCTTTGTGAAGGTTAGGGAAAAAAAAGAACATATTCAAATCCCTTCAGTAACAGTTACAAGTAGAACAGTAGGTTATTCTTTTTAAAAACAAAATTCTGATATATCTGCTCTTGTGCTCTAACAGCATGTTGATTCTAAGTCCCTGACCCAGCAGCTTGGCTCTGCCTTTAATATGTAGTGTTAATTGCAGCTTTTCATGATCTGAAATTTGATTATTGGATAGGAGGCCCTGGTTTCCATGATTTTTTGAGAGATATTTCTTAATAATACACAGAACTTCTACGTTGNTTTTCCCCTTTGGATTACTTCTATTGTATTAGTTATCGACTGGAAAGAACTTTACTATTACAATCTGCCACATGGCATAACTGAGAGCAGATAGGGGTATAAAAGATTTTAGGAATTAGATCAGAGATTTAAAAAATCCATGTCTGTAGACATTGGCCTGAGCTAAAAGTTTATGAGGATCCAATTTATTTACAGTTTGTGGTCTTTGTATCTGGATAATGGTTATTTGTAAGTTGCACTAAAATAGCATAACATCCTGTTTGGTGTCATCCTGTAATGCTACGACATAACAGCTCTGTCTGTGAAATACTGGGACATTAGTTAATGTTGTGCATGTCATCTACCCAAGGCTTCCAAGCCTTTAAGTCCTGCTGGGTTTCCTGAGAGGAGCTGTAGGAATAGCAGAGGACACCCAGCATGTCATTGCTATTGGTCAAGTGCTCCCAGAGTTTCTATATTTGAGATTTGCTGTCCTGTCTTTACAAGCTGAAAGGAAACTTTGGCTTGAAATACAAAAATCTTCCTGCTTTTCTTGCACCTTGAGATGACAATATCTTACATACAGCATTCTTGAATGAAGAGGATTAAACAGAATAGAATCTGTGGTGTTATTTTCTGACATAAGATCAAAGCCACAGGCTCACAGATTTGGTAAAAGCTTGGTTGTGTTTACAAAGTAACTTGGGTTTAAACTATTTTAAATTATTTAGACTATTCTAAATGTCCTGAGAAAAAACTCTAATTTTTCTTCTTGTCACTCCAACTATAAGAAGCTTGTAATTAGCAAACAATTTTGAGGCAATCAAGCCCACTGGACTATATAAGGCTAGAACGAGAATGAAGGTGCTGGGAGAGTGAAATTATTCACTAATTCTAATTAAACTTAGTGCATTGTCTTATCCTAAAAAATAGGGTTGAGTGAATTCTGGAAATGTCAGATTAGCTTGTTTGTACATGAAATGTCAACAAAATATGAAAAACATTATTTCAAAAAGGAATTTTTCAATTACCGTAATTCATTTAAAATGGCTGAAATCAGCACTATTGCCTACAGACAAAAGACATCAGTCTTAAATTTAAAAAAGATAGAACTTTAAAATGGCTAAAATGTTTTCCTATTAGCACAAAACATGTATTTCCTGAAAAATTTGAGAAGTCTTGTGTTGCTTCAACCTCAAGGGAATGATTTTCCAAGTTGCTGGAGGCGTTATTTACCTATCTTGAACTATGGGTGTGATCACGAATTCTGTTACTGAATTATATTGCTATCTTTTTAATTACCCTATATTTACCTGATTTTAGAAATCAGTCATATACTTATCACAGACTAAACAGGATCTATTAATGGACAGAGCTCATCTATTTTATTTTCCTCATATATTTTCATCATATACATGCTGTTGGAGATTGCAGGCATTTTGGGTGCAAGGGATTGTAGTTAGCATACACTACAAGCTCTTCCTGTAATCAATCAATCAGCCTTTCAACCAAAGAACAAAGAAAGGAATTGTTATTGGTAAGATTCCTGCCAGTGCACAAGAGACTCCTATTGATCCACAGACTAGGTAACTGTTGATTGCAGAAGCGTTATTGATCTTTTGTACTTAGGTTTTCTAGTACATGGATGTCATCTCTGAAAAGAAAGAAAAAACACAGGTTAACAGTAACTCTCTGGCTTTGGTTTTACCTGGGATAATCATTGTAAAAACTGGGCTGGGATATGCTCAGATAAAAATTGCAGTAATTCTAGAAAATTATTAATATAGCTGCTGGAATTGCATTCATGAAATTCCTTTCATTTAGATTTTCTCTTGCTAGATGTTTCTTTGTGCCTTTGGAGGTATTTGTTTTTTCCTAAGTGAATTAACACAGCAAATGCATGACTGTGACCGTTGTGGTGACTTCCAGATATCCTCGTCACTGCCAGGTAGTAATCTACTGGCAGCAAGCAATGCATTTTAGGGCAGCATCCTACTGTAAGAACTGCTCCCTGTATTGCAGACACTGACTTCTGTTGTTAGGGGTGCATCCCAGTGTTGCCTTGCCACAAGAGTGGGGAGCAGCTGAGCAGCTCCTGGACCCCTAATGTGGCTGTATCTTTCTGGGAACTTACTACTTGGAGTACCTGCTAATGTTGGAGCAGCTGCATTGCAGCTGCATCGGGCAGGCAGCCTTGCCATAGGCCTGGACCTTATGTTGGGGTATTCCAGATATACAACTGGGAAGCTGGAGGGCAGAACTGTTAAATTACCTGCCTTAGGCCTGCCTGCAGTGGATGCAGGAGATCCAGGCTGTCAGTAGGAGCTCAGGGTAACCTCCCAGGCTTTATTGCTGTGCAACCTTCACCTGTGTGGATGGGACTTGAAAGCTTCTATGTGGCTGCCTAGTACTGTCACTAGACCTCCCTGTATCACCAGCACCTGTCCCCCCAGAACATACCTGTTTTGGCTTGATCCCATGTTTGACCTGCAAAGTATAGAGAGTGAAATATTAATTGTGACTTTCAGAGAAGTAATCAAAGCTGAGAATTCAAATGAGAAATGCATTAGGAGCTGGGAAATTGCAGGAACTTTTTCTCTTTTCTTCACTGCTCTTAATCTTTTATTCAGTTTTACTCCATCTAGTGTCAGTGTTTGGGAATAAGATCTTGTCTGACAGCCCTCAACTTATTTATGTTAGATCACACCACTCCACAGAAAAATGGAATTCATTATAGTCCCGTTCCTTCAATTCTACTTAAGCATTTTCCTGTGTCTTTGCTAACAAAAGACATCACAGGAGATATGGTGGGCAGGGACATGCTTCACATGATTTGCCGCAGTTTTTTGTCCTTCTCCGAGAAAACCTTTGTCACAAATGCCTTTTAGAAAGCTGTGCCACAATTTTCTGTTCATGTGAAATTCACCCTTTTAGTGTCTGTAAGATTCTGATTCTCATCTTTCTATGCCCAGTTTGAACTAGACATACAGCCCATGGGAGACTCTACAGTGGGACATAGATAGACTGGAGTCAGATGGATTTTTTTTCTGTTCCTCCATTTCTTCATTTATTTCTTTCTCCAGTCTGGGGCTAGGGTGAATCAGCACAGTTCTATAAGGTGGCAGTGCCTGCACTGTTCTGCAGCACTTTTGCAGCTTAGTTCCAATTCCACCTGCTTTGCCAAGTCCTCTGGGAACTTCCAAGGCATCCAGGGAAGGTATCTGCTGAAGTGCAAGGACAAAGGTTCACCCATAGCTGCCTGCTTGCCTGCAGCTGAAGGTACCTGTATGTTGTATCAGCTCTCCTTTGCCTGCACCCATCTGGCACTTCACACACACAAGGAATTTCTTTTAGTGACACAGCTCTGACATTACCCAGGCATCGATGATTCTGAAGCAGTGTATTTCAGCTTATTCCAGTTCGTGACAGCTCTTTCCCAGAGAGATGTTTCAAAACATAATCAGGGGACCTGATACAGGCTGTGCTTATGAACTTGTCAAAAATTTCTTCACACAAAATAACATACTTAAGCCTGTTAACCGCTACACAAATTTCTATCTGTCTGGATCGATAGCCATTAAAACAAAACAAAACAAAACAAGTATTTTTCTCTCTTCTAACAACAGATTCATATAGAACAGAATGTGAATTGAGCTAGCTGAGGTGAATCAGCAATAGATTAGGCTCAGGGATGCTCACTTGAACCCTTCCCCTGCATGTGCCAAAGGAGAAGAAGCTGGCAGGGAACTGCTAGTAAGGGCATTGTCTTTCAGCACCATTCCTAAGTGATTGCCTAAGTGGCCTAATCCTAAGTAACAATTCTTGGCATATAAGAAGAGCGAAGAAGAGACTTTTTGGGAGGCCAGTGCTCTTCTCCAGGTAGCCCAGTGCATTTAATAAGTCACCTAAAGACCGTGGCTTTCTTGATGATGCTCTCAGGCATCTTCCCACTCTTAACAATGACAGGTGCTGCAAGAAAGGCCAGTCAGTGCAGCCTTCCCTAGCACCTCAGCTGTAATACTTTACCCCTTCCCTTGTGCCAGAAGTCCTTGAACAGCCTGATATATCTGAAAATTATTTTCATGTTCTATCACATTGATTTTTGGCAGGGCCAGTTCCCTGAGGCAGTGAAGATGTGTGACTGTCTGACCAGAACACAGAGCTGTGCAGGGAAAAAGGGGGAAGTGAAGCAGGCCTTTCTCTAGAGATGGGACACTCCGTTTATTCCATGCTTTGCTCTCCTCCAGGGAGTCACAGAAGCTCATTCAAAGGAACCAGTTCACAAGGACTTTAAAAAGCACTTTTCTGCCTAAAGGGGTAGTTATTTTTCAGCACTTGTCTCCAGTACCCAGCCTTCTCCTCTACTGTGCCAGCACAAGCATTTCAATGTCTGTGTAGTAGATAATATTTCAGAGGGGTCCAGGTGTTGTTTTAATGCACGCATATCACAAAACAACCTAATTACTTTTCAGGCAGTGGTTTTCTGTTTTTATTCTTTATAAGACCATACAAATTTTCCATTGAGGCTGTGGGCCTCTGTAAAATGTCTTTAAACCACATATAAACCCATATGGATAGCCTTTAAGCCCATAAACTTCTGTGAACTGCTGAGAAATCCACCATGGATCCCCAAACACTTGCAGCCTACAAAGCAGAAGTCAGCATCACTTTGTGACCTCATTTCTTTCAGTTTGCTATTTGTTCTCTGACACCAGGCTGTAAAGTCCACATGGAATATGGAGAATGGATGATTGCAAGCAACCATCAGATGAGAAACAAGCAGCTGTGCTGATACGTAGTACAGGTTGTGCAAGGCAGAACCCTTGGAAAGTAAGAGATGGGCGAACTGACAATTATCTGACAGACTATACACACGATCTTAAAAAGGGACCTCTAAATAATCTCGTTTTTTGAGATATCACTGAAAAAGGCTCCTAGGAGTCCATCTGAAATCAGTGATTCCTTTTTCATAAGTTTAGAGTGAACTTGTGTGCAGAAATTCAATGTGATACAGGAAAATCTGTGTGTTGGAATACACAGGAGCTCTGATTTGATTTTTTCTGGCTAACACCTGTGGCACTCTGAGTCTCTTGCATCAAGAGGCCTTGTTTTGGTTTGGTTCTAAGATGTGCTTTAGCTATCATGGCAGTTTTCATTCCTAGCTAATCCCATGTTAGCTATCATGGCAGTTTTCATTCCTAGCTAATCCCATGTTGTCACCTCTCTGACAAGCCCTAGTCAATACAAAGCTACTTAGTCTGATTGGCAGACAGGTGCTGCCAGGAAGCAGGAGGCTCTTTGCTTGGTGGCATCTAGTATTTGACTTATCCTGGGTGCCTGTTGACAGGAGTGAAGAGGGTACTCTTCCAGAAACATTTCTGATGTTATTTTGTTTGTTTGTTTGTTTTTTAATCCAGACTTGCAGCAGCTCCAGGGAAAGGTAGAATTATTCATTTATTGCTGGAATCAGTTGCACCAGCAAGTTTGCCAGCAGAGACCACGATGGCTGTGGAAGGAATTGCCCCTGACAGGTGTCTGAATATTACCAGGAAATCATTCTCCTGACTCAGCAGGTTTGGCACCAACTCTTACAATCAAATTATTTAGTGCTATTCAAGACTAGCCTCAAAGAGTCATGCAGAGGGGTAGGAAGGAGTAAGGATTCCTCCCTGTTTGGCAGCTGTGAAAAGGTCAACCACAAAGGCAGCCCCTAGATCCGAAGGGAGCACAGGCATTCTAGGCCAGATGCCCTCCCAGGGAATGTGGAGGATTGCCAGGGAGTAGCAAAAAATAGCCAGAAGCGTGGCTCTGCCCATCAGGCTGGTAGCTGGCATCAGTGAAGTATGCTGTATCCTGGAAACGGGTTTAATGAATTAATCTCACCCTAACTGTTAGGGCCATACATATGTGTATATATATAACTGTCTCTCAGTGAGTATCTGTCTGTATACAAAGTATTCCTTCAATTCAGGAATGGTGCTAAAAGGAGCTGAGAATCTGAAAGTGCCTACAGAGTGTCTTACTGCTGCTTTTTAGAGCCTGCTGTCCCCAGCGTAGTGCAAAGCTTAGTGTCCTTGATTTTGAAGTGTGTGATATAAAGATTAATTTCATTTTATGGAAGGGGTAACCTGAGACAGTGACTTGCACAAGGTTGTTCAGAAGAACAAGTTCAGCTAGATAGGACAGTGATAGAACTAGGTAGAAAAACCAGTTTATTTCTAGTCACTGGTGACTATTGCATCAACATAGAATGGATATTGACATTTTGTTTATGCAAATGTGCATGTGCAAGGAGTTGAGACAGCCATTTCTGCTGAGATCGTAGAGTATAGCTGAGGCAAGTTAAGAGAATCCATTCAGGCCTTTAACCCCTGAGGTGTCAAAGATTCTGCTGAATCTACATGACCGGTCTGCTACAGATCCAGGAAGATGAAACTGACTTCATAGTTTAAAAGGAATATTCCTGGAAGAGGAAAAGGAAAAAAGAATCGTGTTTTAGGAGAATAAAGACAGATGCAGGCAACTCAGTGGCTCTAAAGAAGTTGAGAATTACTTAAGAAATCCAGGAAATTGTCTGGATTACTGGGAATTTAGAGAGCAGGGGGTCATGTAGGGTACAGCTAATTTTCCCCCCTTGATTCTTCACTTCTGTAGTTCTAAGATGCTTTATGTCCATGCATGAGAAATCTACTTCGAACTGGTCACAGCTCTTGTAAGGAGCACTGAGCACTGAAACTCGGGTTTGCTTCCTCCATAAGTCCAGAAGATATTTGGGGCACACATGAGTGGAACTGTGGAAGACGAAGACTCAGGGCGAAATGGTGCTCTCAGACATCCCTAAACAAGGACAGAGATGCAGCCTCTTCAAGAAAAGTGGTCTGCAAGGTATGGGGGAAGCTGTGTCATCCTTTGTGTAAGCACCACTATTTCTGGTCCTCCATGTGGGAAGAAACAGACACCTTCAGGCTAGAAGACAGGGGGGACGGTTGAAAAAAAGCAGGGGGCACTGGGAAAGAGAGTCAGGATGGAGATGGGACAATAGATGGACTGGGATGCCACAGAGCTCTGCCATTTCCATTAGCTGCAGTGATCAGTAGGCAGGCAAAAGCTGGATAGAGTTTGAAGCTCTTTGGTATGTTATCTGGTGCTTTTTCTTCTCTGCTTTGCATATCCCTCTGCTGAACCTTGCTGTATCCAAATCTGACAATGTTTTCTTTCTATGGCAGAAATGCCATGGCTACACATAGCAAGTGGAAAACTAAGCTGAGTGGGGAAATAGAGATAACTGGCAGTCAGGGGTAAATTCACTGGGGTCTGTTTTTGTGGAACTATTTCAAAGTGGGTTTTGTGTCTGGGAGGTTCATCCACACTGCAGTGTGGCCTGCCTTCTGCCAGGTGTCTTTCTGGCAGGTCTGATTCCTGACAGGTGAAGCTGTTTATGTTTGCTGTTGAAAAGCATCTTGGAGGATTTGATCTGTTCCAAGCACTGTTGTGCTAATGCAGAAATATGAGATATCTCGGGAAGAAAAAGGTGTGCTGTTTATCTGCAGCTGATAATGTTTGTGAGTGCTTTGTAGTGACAGCCAATTCACTGCTCATATATGGTGTGTAACGCGTTGTTGATTTCATCTCCCTCTGCAGAGATGTCCATACAAATCCTACGTTAACTGTTTAATGGGGGTCTCAGCAGGAAGACCACAGCTTGGATGAAATGTAGAGAATGAACTAGTATCATCCCAGATACCTCCAGGCTGAAAACTGAGTTACTTTACTGCTGGGAAAAATGTCCTCCTAAAGTCAGGTAAGTGCAAAGAAAATGTCTGTCTCCAAGTCTGACATATTTCTACAGGAGTTACTTCACTGAAAAGTAAATAAAATTCACAGAAGTTGCTGTTGTATGGCTTCAAACAACAAATGCTAGTCCTCATTTTCTGCTTTCTTTGTATAAAAATCTTCTGTGAAGAAAAAAGCTCCTCGGATCAGGAACTGGGTAAAAAGGATTCCTTTGCAGATATATTTTTGTCATTGTGCTATTTCAAATACTTTTGCAATTGAACTTGTCTATAGTAGAGGAGCAGTATGTGCTTCCATCTTAAGCAGATATAATTTCAATGGATAGTAGAGCAGCTGAGACAGTATTGCTGCCTGGCTGCAGGCTGAATGTATAGTGTTACGTGTGAATAGCTGACACAGTATCTGAGTTGCTGCAATGCATTTCAGTGCCCAGCATCCTGTGCAACCTGTGTTCTCCATCTTGACCTCTTTTTCTTGTGCACCACCCTTCCAGTGACACCTTCAGATCAGGGGAAGGTCTTTTTTTTTCTTTTTTTTCTTCCCTTCCTCCCCCCCCCCCCCCCCCCAATTTGTATTTACTTATGGATTCTGATTTGTAAATTTGGGGAACCACTTTCCAAAGGGCTCCCACTTGTGGCTTTCTCAAGTTCCCACTCTAGCATCAAAACTAGATCTCCAGTTAAGTTTATTTGTGAGCTCAAATTCTGGTGATTAGACAGGTTGTGGTTCTCATTTGCAGGTGATAGTATCAGTGATATGTTTTTGGCTTCCTGTTCATTGAATGATTCATTCTGCAATTCACATTGTTACAGATAATGTTGCACAATTTCGATCAGAAAGAACTGCTCTCATTGCTAAAACAATACATTTTTCTTTTTATCTGACTTTATACCTGTTTGAAATACATCAAATTTTTAGATCAGCTCTTGTTCGCTATCTCTGCCTGCCAGGCTGTGGACCTAAACATAACAAAATGCTAGCAAAAAGACTCTTGGTTCAGATGTTTAGGCTGTGACAGTTCTGCTAGTTAGAAGAAACTGCTGCTCAACATTAAAGCCTCTTTATGATTGTCCCAACCTAGTCTTTGCCATGCCATCCATCTCTTATATTTATAGTTTCAAAGTGGATGATTTCACCTCCTATGCAATTCATGGCCCTGTTTTCAGAGGGTTTTTTAAGCAGACTGGAGGCTTTCAAGGTGCTTTCCAAGGCCTCCTCTATTCGCCTGAAGAATGCTACAATCCTCAAAAGTATCCTGTGTTTCTCAACCAGAGTCTAGCAAAGGACAGAGAAGTTGATCCCTTAGAAATCAAGACAGAAAACACAAGAGAACATCTAGGTGTGGCTTCAGGTAGGAAATCAGTGATGCACTTGGCAAGCAGCTCCCAAGTTTCTCCATTCTTCCATCAAACACCAGAATTAACTTGTGTACTGCATTTAAAACCTGATCTCCAGCTGGATTCTGTAGAACCCAGTGAGTTGCATGGAGAATTTTGGTGTGTGCTGACAACAGATTCATTTGCAGTAGGGTTTATATATATACACCTTTTCCCCTTTAGTAAACATTTCCTTATCTCACCACTCTTCTTGTCTCTGTATGTCTCTTTCTTTGTTTCCTGTCAAAATAAATCTGGCTGCCATGTACTGTAGTTAACTCAAAATATTGCTAGCATTAAATGTGCCCAGACATTTTTATGAATACATTAAACTTGCATGAAATTTTTAGGCATTATAATTTACCAAGCTTACACCAAGATGGCATTTGCTACTGACATGAGCTATTAATTAAAAAAGAGGATGTTAAATAATTGTCAGTTGACATCTAGATTACAGTTCTGTTGCCTGACACAAGCTTGCCTCAAGCTTTTCGCTTCTCAAGTGTTAGCAAATATCCCATTGAGTTTAAGGGTATCCCATTGTGAATTGATTTTAAATCTTAATGTTGTATACCTGACTAAATAAAGTGGTAAATGTTGTTAATTATTTCACAGTGAGCTGTCAGTGTCAAGTGAGTGTAAAAACACTTGTGTTTGAAGTATCTGGGAAACTATCGAGGGAGAGGCATCCCAATGCTTCCTGATTTTAGTGGACATCTGTTCTTGCAATGTGTTGATTAGGTTCAGTACCAGCTACTCAGGGTTCTAACACAGATGATGATTGTCTGCATCAAAGCCTTCAACTGGTATGAGGCTGAGCAAGTCCATCCACTGTGAAAGATACCCACTCAGATTATTTCCCAGCTAGGGAAATTATTGAGTGGCTTAAGCTACTTGTGGGAATAATGATGTGAAATTTTAAAGAAAATTTGGCTGAAGGTGAATTTGGTGAGTGTTCTATCAGTTGGATTAAGGTTTTTTTTCCTGAATAGACATTCGTAATCATCACTAGTCAAGCAGAAAATGAAGTTGTCTACCACAGCAGAATTGAAAAGTACAATTGAATAAGAAGTGGTGGTGGATTTCTCATTGTTTTCTACTCAACCATAAAAATGTCATTTTTAACATAAACAGTTTTGCCCCAAAACATTGTAGAATTTGCAGTGAGCTCTCACTGGGCAGTGTCAGTGGCTCTAAGGTAAAATATTTGTGTGCTGTGTCACACTTCCAGCCTTAAGACCAGAATTCTGTCATGAAACTGGGAACTTCACTTTACCTCTTAGCAAACACCTGTAGACTGGGACAAGGAATCATCAAAGGGGGCAAAGTAAGGTCATCATTAAAGACGTTAAATTTTGCTGCCATGACAGTCAGTCACTTCCCCTAGAAAGACCAGAGGATGGTATAATAAATGTTCAGACTGTCTCTGAAGGAAAATATGACACATAATAAATAGTAAGGGGAGGTAGAAAGTCCGGTGTGGAACAGTTCATAGATCATACTATCTGCATTTCACTCTGGCAGTAAATCTGCCTTCTGTATCTCTTTTTTTCTTTGTCCCTCTCATCCCTTTATTCACATTTCTTTTGACTCTGGTTTCTGGCTTTTCAGTTCTAGCTTAGCTCTTTATCATTATTTTCCCATTCAGTGTTCTTTCTATACTGGCCTTAATATACCATAAATTTTACTATGTATTCTGTGTTTGTTCTTCTGACCTTATCATAGTCCTAATCTGTTTTAGGTTAATATACAGAATTTGTCAGAGTCTTGTCAAAGAATAGTGTATTACCAGAAAGGAAACATTTTGTGACTTGTCTGTGTTAGACTGGGGAACTGTCTCCCTGGAAAAATAACAGCTGCTTCATGACTGGGGCCCTTCTCTGTTGGACAGGCAAAATATTGAAGTAGTTGCTGCAAGGGGTGTCCTTGCTTTGATCTTGAATTCACTGTTTACATATAATGCACTCTTTTTATGAGAAATGGCTGTGGTGGGGACATGCTTCTGTCCAGAGAGAAGCCAAAAGCCTTTTCTGAGGTCATTGAGAATATCTGTTATGTTCAGTACATGAGAATGCTGATTAATTAATGTTTGGGATTTTTTAAATCACTTATAAAATGTCTCAAAGGGTCAGAAAAAGTGTCCACATCTCTAGGTTACCATGAGCCAAAAGACAACTTGCAGTCCAGAATTTCTATCCCTGTACATCTCTTCCCTTTTGCCTGTTCTTGGAGGAGGTGCACATTATCTAAGCAGTTGGGCACTTCCTCTTCTACTGGTGAATCAGTCAGGTACTCAAACCTAAAATGGCCATAACAGTTTCTGGGTAAGGGGGAGGAAGATGAAGGGCAAAGATGCATCTCTTCCAGCAGGAATGATCACTGCATGACCTTAGCCTCTCAGAGCCTGGAGGGAAGGGGATTCTCAGACTTGAGATCCGGACACAATAACCTTTGATGAAGCCACTTACTCAGAGTTTGCTATTATTATATATAGTATAAACTAAAAAACCCACGTTTAATCACAAATGTTTAAAGGATTTTCTTTTTTTAAAAGGATCTCAGTCTCATGGGATTTCTTGTGTATTTCTGAAATGTTAAAACCCCATTACAAGGAATTTCTTTTTTGCATGCAGATCCACTGAATATCCCAGTCCTCTGGAGGCTTGCACGTGTGTTATATGCAATCATTCAAATTATAGTTGTGGGAAAGCATTGTGCGCAAAGAGAGAGAGGAGTTAAACTTACGGTTTGTATCACACTGCCTCAGAAAACACAATGACTCTTACCTTCTATCCATTTTGCCATCTGACTCTAAAGAGAGAGAACAGGGCAATGTGGTTAGTTAAGAAACCAGGAAAAGTGGTGACAGGCCTGCACAGAAGTTGCAAGGAGGCAACCTGGAGAACATAGTTACAAGCTGGTAATAATACAGCCATCCTTTCTGAAACTAACTCTCTGATATTAGTCACATCATACAACTTCTGCTTCTTGATTCTTCCATCTGGAATATCTCATGTTCATTTTCTCAGAGCTATATCTATGCTAATATTTTGGCTGTTTTGAGTTTGGCCGTAGGACATCCCCAGAATGTCATGAGAAAGAACTTTGAGCCTCAAGAGTTGGTGATACTGAAATGTAAATCTACAGTTCTAGGCAGTCCATCATGTCAGACATTTTATAAATAGTTCCTCAAAGGAAACCCAGAGCTGTTGTACATACACAATTGCTAACACAAAATCTCAGCTCTTCTGTATCAGAAGATAAGGAGAAGTAGATCTCTGGATAAGGGATCAGGAGTATTTTTTTTCTTACCTTCAATCACACTGTCAAAAATTTGGGTTTTGATCATGCAGATTATTACTCCTACAAAACCAATTGCTAGAAGTGCTCCCAGAGTAACTCCTATAATAACATATGTGTAATCTGCAAATATTGAAAACAAGTCAGTGAGTACACCCTTTAAGCAATAAATGCAGTCCTTGTGTTTCAGATGTGACACAAAGTTTCCAAAGGTTAAATGCATCCTTAAAAAATGATAATGCTGAGCCAGACTAGGTATCTGAGAAGAGTCTGAGTCTACTCTTTCAAACCCCTGCATATCATGAAACCCTGTGAACTCACGGCAAAGAAGCTCAAGGTTGTTTTATTTTAATGAACAACTTCAGCCTTTGGTGCATGCAGGTCTCAGCTGAGTTTTAGAGCTAGGGCTCTACTTTCCCCCCTGAAGCAAAATTCCCCATCCCCACTCCTTTGCCATTCTGCATCCTGCCAAACTCTTCCCTGCTTCCTGTAGCTGCACACACACATATTCACCTCCCAGTCCATAGCCTCCTGCCTTGCCTGACTATTCTGCCCCTGCAAGTTTTTGCTGGGAGGAAGCAGGGGAATTTTTAAGTGTAAACTATGAACCATGTTGTGTTTTTGCATCACTGTGGGTACACCAAAGTTCGCCTTCAATGCCAGGCAGCAAGGTACATGTGTTCAGGATCTGAGTTCCAGGCTCTGTACTCTCTAGGCTCATTATGTTTACCTAAAAGTAATTTAAAGCATGAATCACATGACAGGACTCTGCTGTGCTAGGCAAATACAAATATGCAATCAGATGCTTCTCTTCTACACATAAAAGGTACAAAAAGTCTTCTAAAGATGTTCAATTTTGTTACTTTGCCTCTAACTTCCTGTCTGGAAGCAAAAATCTCGCCATGAACTCACCTATTTCCTCCTCTGTGTTTCCAGAAGCATATACCTTTGCTCTCCAAAAATCTGGAATGGAAATATTTTAGCTTGTTAGGACATTGAGCAGAATGCTGTATCTGGCTATTTTCAAGGGGGCAGTTGATTCTAATAAAGCTTAAGATAGGATCTGAGGCTTCCTGAAGTAAAGAAGTGTTATCAGTCAAGTTAATGAGGGCATCCTAGAAATATGGCGACCACATGCCAGTTTCTGAACAGAACAGAAAATACAGTTTCAAAATTTTATGTTGCCTTAGCACTGTTTCCATGCCACAGTTTCCTCACTGCAAGCCTGAGAACTCTATGCAAGAATGGAATGGCTTTGAAGAAAATAATTAATTCCCACATACTTTATGATGGAAACAGATCCAACTTTAAAATTAAAATAAAGCAAAACAAAACCAACAACAAAAATCTGAGAAAAATGGAAGGCCATATTTAATGTTGCTTGGTTCTTATAGGAAATGGATAAGAATGTATACTCATGTATTTTTCAATGATGGCTGTGCAAGGATATTTCCACCAAATCCTTTCAAGTAGCATCAAATGACGTAACTGACATGTTGCTGCATGAGGTGCCTGGACCATGACAAGGCTTTAAAGATAGATATGACTCCTTCATTTCAAAACAGCATGCTGATAAATTTCTGTCTCCTGCACATGCTTCAGGCAGAACATGAAGTCCTCTCCTGCAGCTATTGCTCTTTAGAAATCCGTGGCCAGGTGACAGTACATATGGGCACCTGCTGGTAACACAGCTGCTTTGCACACAGCATTGTCTTTTAAATGACATTCCCACCAGAGTGGGTAATTATGGGGGACTATCATTTGACTGAAACTCAAGGAGAATTTTAATGTCTTAAATACAACCAGTTTTGCTGCTGCTAAGGTGTCAAATATCATAAATCCCAGTTCCTCTCTTCCACTTCCTCTGGAGAAATAATTCTATTTACTTGAGGTTTTGGGGGCTGTGCTTTCATTTGTTGTCCAGTAAAAATGAAGCTAGAAACATGATTGCTTTTAAACTTGAATCATAGTCCTCCCACGCCAAAACAAAGCATTTTGGTATCTTTACAGAAATCCATCTTGTATGTGTTTTCAGACTGCTAAAACTCTTGAGCTGAGCATGTGCTCTTAAGCTTGCATGATTATGTCAAAAACACCTGATATACTGTGTGGCTTACAACAGATCTGTTTTTCTCTCGTGATCTTAATCACATTTTTAAGCCCAAATTTTCATAAATTACAAACATAGCTTCAAAAATCTGGAGAAGACCTTAAAAATTGAGTTTAAAAGCAAAATTATTTGGGGAACTATAAATCAGAGCAGAAAGTCTTTTTTCTTTTTTCAAAAAACTTTTTTTTTTCATAATGAAAATATCTGGAAACTTACTTTATATAAGCAGAAATGGGTTTTTTCCATATGCCTCATGACACTCAGAGAGGGAGTTGAAAGGGGTGGAGAATCTATGGTTATACTGGCTATACTAAATGATCAAAATCAAAGTTATAAAGATAAGGCAATTTAAATAGGAAAAAAAAGTTCTAAGACTACACAGTGGGTATAAAAAGTACAGTTTCTGTTTTTCTAGATTAAAAACCAGTCTCTTTGCTCTCGCCTCTGATTTTATTTCAGTATAAATTACAAAAGAAACACCTTTCTTCGATCCCCTTAATTATTCTTTGTGCTCATATGAAGAATGTTTTAAATTCAAACATAATAAAAGTGATACTGTATTACTTTTATTATCCTAATGATCATAATACATAGACCTTAATGTATGGTTTCTAATGGAATTAAACCAGTGACAGATTATGTGTTTTATGACAGAAATAATATTTTACATGGAATATTTTATGTAGGTCAGTTTAATTTATTGAGATTAAATTATTAGTTTTTTAAAAGGGAGGGAAATTCTGAAAACCCACAAGACTAGGGAGAATATTTTCAATTCATACTTTCCATATAGTTTTAATTAAGGTTTAATATAATTTACTGGATGCTGCTTAAGTACCATTTGCTTTTGAAGACTGTCTTAAGTGTCTTCTGTTTGTTTCAGTTTCTTCTTGGGTGGAAAGTGGTGGATTTACTAATTGAAATACACATTTTTCTGTTTGACCTCGATCTTATCTTCAGTTTCGGTCTTTTGGGGATGTACACAGCCCTCTTGGTTCAGAGCAGTTAAAAATGATGCCTTGAACTCTGCAGTGTTCTAGTCCTAGTGCTAGCTTTCTGACTCCTTATCTCTGTGTTCAGACTAACTCCTACATCTTGAATAGACCCTCTGGATTTGGAGAATATTTGCTTCTGGGTGGAACAGCCTTGCAGATGAAACTGATATATCTGTACCTGGGTGACTTGTGTATCATTTTTCAAGGAGTCTCAAAGCAACTGATGGTTGATGTTCTTTCCCCTCTCCTATGTGCCTGGCTCAGACAGTGTGCAATTGGCACCAGAACAGATGTGCCCCCGGGGCTCTGGCAGCACCAGCACACTGGTGAGAGGTGCAAGCTGCACCTCCAGCTGCTGGGGAAACATCGCTGTGAGTGTGTGGTTGGCAGAGAGTCTGGACATGAGACTGCAAACCAGGTGGGTCCTGCATTAGAGGTGGGAGGAACAGAGAAAGTGGGAGCCTGTGGGAGGAGCCAGGCGTGGGGAGGTATGCTGGAGGCGGGCATGGAGCTGGGGGAGCTCTGACTGCCATCTGCACACGCGGTCCTCGGTCGGGTTGATTATGCCCTCCAAAGCAGAGCTGTTCAGAGAGTGATGAACCCGCAGATAAATACACTGGGCTGGGAGCCCCTCGTCTGTAGTGTAACCCTGGGCAGACTTAGCCCTCCTCAGACCTGCTGCACACAGCGCTGAGCCGAGCAGAAAACAGCTTCTGAGCCGCAGTGGGGGACATCCTGTTCTCCCTTCAGCATGGTGAGGTGCCCTGCCTGGAGGTCAGCGCCGTGAAGAAAATGATACAGAATGCAATTTGGGCATAAGATCAGGGAACAAGAATAGCTCCATTTCCCCACCTGATTAGATACTGTAAACAACTCCCAGCCATAACCTGCAGTGATAAACAACGTGTGCCTCTTCTTTCTCAATACAGAACACTTGCCACAGTCCCCTTTTTTGTTGCCTCCTGCTTCCGTGTGACTTTCTTCTCCTTTTCTCCCCCTACTCAGATTTCTTCTCATTGCAGCAGATAATGCCTGGTCCTGTGGCATTGCAGCAGTCAGGGGCTCATTGCCATTTGTTACTGGGACAGCAAATGGGTAAAGAAGCAAGTTGCAGGGAAAGCCAGAGGCAGGGTAGAAAAAAGAGATGGCTCTCAGGGAGTGTCTGAACAACTCCAGAGTCAAGTAAGGAGTGTCCATGACAGCAAAGGGAATACAAGTGATTATCCTGCTGGAAACCATTCCTAAAATCAATATATAAAAAAAAAATATTTTGGCTGGTGCTTCGTGTAGCAAAATTTTTAGCTATATGTAACTTTTATAGTGTAGGCACTGTTGGCATACAAGCAAATGAGTTCTTTCATTGGAACTCAGAGGCAAAATCCTTCACTCTAGTAACAGAGTCATTCTTACCTGGAGACAGATTTGTTGAGCTCTAGTTTGTGCCAGGCACTCCTCCAGCCAAGGCATATAGCTTGCCTATACCTTTCCATGTGACCACTTAGAGGCACTTTCCTTATATCTATTGCCTTTTGCTGTTGAACATGCCTTGCAGCTCCTGAGTCTGCATCTCTGCTTTAAGCAGATGCTACTGTATTGATGGGATTTGTGCCATTTGATTGCTGAGCCACAACTAGTCAGTCACTTGGGAGCAGACATGGCTGATTTCACATCTCTAAGAACATTTAGTTACTCATATCCTCCTCTGGAGTCTTGGAAGTGTCTGTAGAAAGATGCAGAAGGCTTGAAGGGCCACCAAAAACAGGCAGTGAGAAGAACAAATTCCTGTGTATACCCTGAGGGTGGGTAGAGCAGTGCTGCCGATCTATGGATAGCTTTGTTTGCGGAAGGTGAGGCAGGAGTGGATATTCAGTGCACAAAAGCTGGAATAGCTGGTCTTCGTGCCTCGGAGCGGGGACAAACTGCCCTTGTGGCATTCCTCAAGTGTAGTTGGTGGTTTTCTATGAATGGCTTTTTGAAGCAGGGTAGTGTGGGAGGTGTACAGTAGGTAAAACGACGCTTTTGCCGCCAGAGGGTGCCTGCCCCCTTACCAAAGGTCCTGGAGACGCCAGTAGCCCATGTAACTGCTGTCAGCTCCCTCCTCCCCATTAGTCCACGTTGGCCCAGTGTTAATATAACCCCTGCTGACGCTTCCTATCCATGAGCCCCACTTCTTCCCCGCACAAAGTGATGTTGAGTAACCATGAAGTAAGAGACAGGTCATGAGAAAACCGTACTTTGGGCTGGCAGGGAGCATTAGAAGCCTCATGAGTCAGAAGTATCAAAGTTCTGTAAAGTTGCAGTTCTGTAAAGTTGCATTAGAAGCATCAGGAGTCAGAAGCATCAAAGTTCTGTAAAGCTGCAGTGCACGAAAGTGGCTTGCAGATAGCATGCACACAGATCAACTTTTTTTCTCACTCTGTATTAAAGTACTGTTTTCTATCCAGTGCCAAACTCAGCAGCTCTGCCATCTCATCTGCAAAGCTGCAGGTATTTAACTTCATGGTGTCTTCTGACCCCTTAGGACTCAGAATAGAAAATGTTAGCTAGAAAACTCAGCAAAATACCCCTCTGTCTCAACAGATGTTCTTTCTCCAAAGGAACAAATTTTAAAACAACATACATACAATTAGACTGGAGAAAAAAAAAGTCCACCAAGCTCAGGAAAAAAGCTCTCAAAAAGAATGGAAAATAAACACATTAGATCACTTACGTAAGAGAAGAAGAAATGCTGTTAGGACTGATATCCAGCTTGTCAGGAAAGTCATTATGAAACTTTGACAACAGAGCAGTTTCACACAAGTTTTCTGAATTACACTCTTCAGCAGTGTCTTGGGGGAAAAAAAAAAAAAAAGAAAAATAAAACAAAACAAAAAAATCCACACGAAAACTAAGGGGAAAAAAAAAAACCAAAGTAGGTCACATGACTACTGAGAAACTACAGTCACATCCTGAGCAGTTACATTTGCAAACAGAAGTTCCCTTTTTTGGTTTTAAGTTCTACGTATAAACAAGCTTCCCACTTGAAAATGTCTTGTGGAGAAATTGGAGAGCCAACAGTCACAGCCTGGTTCAGCTGTTTCACTCTCTGAGAAGCCTTTAGACACTAACAGTTATTTTTACAAAATTGAAGAAGTCCTACTACAATGAATGTCTCTGCTGAAGTCTTCTAAATCCATGGACCAGCAAATGGATTTTCTGTCTTGGAAGAACCTTCTAAGGCATGCTCTCTCAGTATTGCTAGCTTTTTCTTGAACTCAACATGAATGCTATCATGTTTTGAAAAGAGCACTTATTTGAACATTTCCCTTTTGTAATCAGCTTTTTCAGGAACAGAGATGAGATGCAGCTCACCATGGCTCCTAAATCATTGCAAGCCAGTTCTTGGAAAATAATTTCTACCTAAGAAAAATGTCTTGGTATAGTAGGAACTAAAAAGCAGGAGCTTACTATCAGATACTCTTTCTGATAGGACAGTCAAGCTTATTCTTTGAACCAGAGTAAAAACCACACATTTTTCTATTCTTCCTGAAAATGTATCTCTTTAAATGGATTAATCTGTTCCACGACTGCATGACAACAAAACAGGCAACTAAATATTAATGCTTTTTAATAAGTGAACACATTTCTTCAAACTCATTTCAGGCCCATTCTTCAGAGGGCTAAAGCACAAGAACACGGGCCTCCTTTCTTTGAAGCACAGGTCTCTGGAAGGTCTCCACATTGCTTTTACCTCTTTCTTCTTGATGTGCCTTTTTGCTTTAGAATTGTCCTTTGTTGTCGGGTATATTCATCTCATGTGGGTGCTCGTATACTCCAATCAAAATAATTTGAAACACATCTTGTGTGAGAAGTGTTCAGAGAGAAAACTCTTGAATGTTTCTTTTTCCTACTTTGGTAAAGGAACGTCTGAGCAATCTGGTCTCAGTAGAATCTCATGTCTTGAGGCTGGATGAAATATCTGTCTTGCTGAATAAATTAGAGTTGTGAAGCCTTCCTTCCAGAACGCTATTTTTAATGGAACTACAATAAGGAATGATGGTGCCTGCATGTTTAAGGCAAATGACTGCAAATGAGCATGATGTTGACAAATGTTTAGTTGCTCTGACTGACTGAGTGAAAATTTGTGTTTATTACTTCAAGGTGTTTGTGAAGGAATAGGCAAAATACAGTGTCAGTCAACAAATAAGACTCTAGAGGCACTAAAAATATAAAAGTGATCCATGTACCCTCTGAGGGGGCCTTAGTTCCTAGTTTTGCTGTGTAAAGTGTAGGTACAACTGACTAAGTGTGATAGATGTCATACGAAGTATTTATTAGTGTTTTGACCTGCAGTGGGTGTCCATTTTTGCTCTTTCACTGCTCCTGGTTCTTTGTGGTATCAGAGGTGAAAACACCAAAACCAAGCAAACAAAAATCTCCACACCAGCTGGATGGAAAAGATCAGGATCCTTGTAAGAAACCTCCAATGTTTTTGTACCTCATATGTTTCATCTTCAAATAATCTCATGTTCCAAAGTTCCTGAAAACCTCTAATGCAAGGAATAACACGAGTGTCAACTCTCTTGTTTTGTTTTGGGGTTTTGTTTTTTATTTGTTTCTCCTGGCCCAAGTCAATGATTTTTGTATTTCAGAGAAGGAACTAACCATGTGAGTACTTGGCTGAACTCTGTCAAGCTGTTTGGTTTATTCCATTGCTGTTTCTCCACAAATGCTTCAGAGAGCTTAGCTCGCTGCCTGCACACTGCTGACTGTGTACACTTCACTGTTCTCATTCACAACATACTTCCAGTGAGGAAATGCACTGATCAGAATAAGCCAGGCTTAATATAATCCTGCTTTGTAGTAGGTTTATTCTGATTCTTGACCAAACTGGGAAATGTGGTTTCAAGCACAGTCATCATTATCAGCCCTCCCTCTATTCTTCACCATCCAGCCACTGGGCAGGATATATATGTTTAATTAATTCTGCTTTTACCTTCGACCTGTAAATAGTGGGAGTAATGTCAGATTTATATGTTATATGAATAACAAGGATTTCTCGGGAGACCCTATCCTGGTGAAAGAGGCTAACTGTAATTTTCAGCTGTGAGTAATTGTATATAATATAATCCTAAATGATTTTTCTTCTGTAATTTCATTAGAGTTTAGAAATTTAATTAGATTTTGAATCACTCTGAAATAAAGTAGCAAAACACCCAGAGACTAAGTGCAGTGGTTATTTTGTCCTCTGAGGCCAGAATTCTTGGTCTCAAATTGGCATGTGTTCATTAGGAGGAAGTTTGCAGAAGTTCTTGATATATTATTGTCTTTCAGAATGGACTCTGAATAGGTCTTTGGAGAGCATTAGAAGAGCACACAATTATTATACAGACTCTTTCTGAGGTTTAAGATCATCTGCCTTTCATATACTTAATAAAAATATGCCTCTAAAGTTGTTTAAGAAACTGTGGAGATAGAAAAGATGCTCCTCCAGTGCCTCAGTGCTCTTCCTAGTTTATTAGCAACTCCAGTACCTGTGTGTGATGATACAGAGAGGAGTTGTTTGCTTTACTTTAATGATTAGGTAGGTTTATGGTTATTTTTATTGCTACACATATGAACTGTCATGGTGACTGTAATTAGAGACACTAAAATGCTGTTCCTTCTCTTCACCTGAGGTTCAAGAGAAATCTGTCCTGGCCAACTTTGATTCTCTGTGGAATTAATCCTATGAACAAAAAATGGTCTCAGATGGCACTAAACAGCACAAAGAAAAGACCAGTGCAGCAGCTTATGAGAGTACAGGGTGCCTGAATAGTTGTGGGTTCAGATAGGAGATACTCGTAAAAGATTCTGAGACTAAGTATGCAAGTGCTTGTTCCCTTTTTGTTCAGACTAGCCTATTACAGGGTTGGGTTTTTTTTTGTTTAGCAGGACAAATCAGACAGAAAAATATCAAAAAGTTCTCCAAATAACAGCAATCCAGCCTATTCTAAAAGAAAGAGATAACTCCAATGTAATGGGATGCATGTCAGTCCCAAAGTGAGAAGTCAAAAAGAGATCTCAGATGAGCAGAATGTTCAGTTATGGACATTGCATCCTCTGTGTCAGCCCCTGCAGGCAGAATGCAGAGAAATAGTTCCTTGGTCTAATCAGAGGTGTCATTTGATTTGTTTCATTAACAGCTCTTGATGAGAGCTCATCATCACACAGATCCAGTCCCTGGGCTCAAATATATGCCTTCAGAGCGTGGTCAAGAACATCTTGAGTGCAATTGAAAAAGGTTCTTGGAAAAAGATTGAAAGTTTTTGTACACTTTGTTTGATGGATATCAATGGAAATTAGACAAGCTCAGGCAGCCTGGTGTGCATGGTTGTGCTGCCTTCCATTAATGTGTCATGTCACATCACAGAACAAATTGAAGAAAACATGTTCAGGCTGGTTACTGCCAAAAAATCAAGGTGCTTTTGCTATGGGCATCCGGAACAAATTGCGACTATGCTTGAAAACTCACAGCTGCTCTTCCTTTGCTATTTTCTCTATCCCCTCCTCTGTCAGGACTCTGAGCTGCTGGGACAACTGGAAGGGATTCCACATCTCAGCAAACAGTAAACCCACAGATGTCGGGTGTGTTAACAAAGGGAAACATGCCTGGACCAGTTGTTTAATGCTTTCCTCCCTTGACATTATTGAATACTATGGGAAATCGTTCAGCATTTCAGTCTTGCTCCTTTCTTATTCCTCTCCATCTGTTTCCTTGCCAATGTGAAGGAACACGTTATGTTACAGAGTTGTTGGTACATTTCAAAAACACGTTTTCTGGATTTTACTTGGGAGACACTATAGCTTGATCCTGTGACTAGCTCAGAGAGGTGCAAGGAGGCAAAGTAAAAATCCTTGGGACATGTGTACTCAAGTCTCTTGTGTACATTAGGAAAGAAAATCCATGTCTCAGCTGAGCAGTCTATTCATTTGCAGATGTCATGCCCCAGATCTTGTTCTGTTCTTAGGTTTATAAAACTATGTGGTGTCCCTCGTGGAAGTTACAACTTTTACTGAGCTTGATTTCTTCCATGCCAGATGTATTTTGATTATTCATTCAGGTGTTCTGCATCTCTGTGTCATTATTGATTGCTTCCCAGTGAAGCACATTAGGTTTTGTACTTCTGTTGACTCTGTGTTACGCTGCAGCATCAAAAAAAGGGTGTTTCAATGGAAGGCAATGTGTTCCATGGTGAAGGAAAGTGGCTGCCTGAAATTTTGGGGAGTTTATCTTTTGACCTAACACATAGCGATTAGCATATTATTTGCTGGGATGAAACACAGGTAGACAGCTGTAAATTTGAGTTGAAAAGTAGATCTTGGTTTTTTTTTTTAGGAAACTTGGCTAATGTAAGTTTGAAAGGTGTATATCTGATATTTGCATGAAAACAGTCATGCTGACTGTTTTCTAGGCTGAGTATCAAGCTCTGTCACAGGCAGACCCACCACAGGTCTGGGATCCTGGAGAACCTACTGATGCTGTTTCAAGATGGCAAAGTTTATAGCTTAGACTGGAGTACAGACAACAGGAGTGTTCATGGTTCCTTGTCTGCAGTGTGCTTTCCCATACCTATACCCTTCAGATGGAGAGCTTTGGCGCTTACATGAAGTGAAGCAAGGCTTTGAGGGAGGTGATCTTGTGGTCAGCATGGTGTTATGTGTTTGGTGGAGGAACAGAGATCTGTTTAGAGCTAGCCAAGTTACAAGCAATTTCCTATCTGGATCTTGTGCTGCATGGCCATTGCAGCAAGTGTGTCTCTAGTATTTTCCTTCAGTCCCTTACTGTTAATTTCGCACAGACTGCAATTCCAGGTAGCATACAGAGAGCATCAACAATGCAACATTTTTTCCCATATTACTCTGCTTTTGATGTGCAGATTTAAATTTCTTTCTGGTTTCAGCTAAAAAACTTCCAGGATGAGTATCAGTCTCCAACTAGTTCACATAGGACTATAGGTATGTTCTTAAGATAACCTTTGCTGACTCTTAAACATCATCAACAGCCTTAAAAGTACTTGTAAACCCCAGCTCACAGGAATGGTTTCACAGGAACTTGTAATCTGACTTGTCTTAGACAACCATAGTGTAATGCCTAGCCTGTTGTCTCAAATAATTATAAAAGTTTGGGACGAATTATGTAGTATGAAATAGTTTATCTAAGTTGAAAATATTAATAATAAGGACTCTTCTGGACTTTTCATGAAACTACCAGTTGGCCTGTGAGTTATGCTGAAAGTGTCTGGAGGTAGGAGGATGCATTCATGCTTGAGATAACTGGAAAGTATTTCAGTTATCTAAGGAAATGGGACAGAGGTCAAGATCCTACCTTAGACTTAGTAGTCCATGAGTCACTTGGAAGGATAAGTGTGGGAACACATGGAGCAAAAGTTTAATAAATCAAAAAAACTGAGAAGACCAAGAATTAGGCCCTTTTTCCTCACAAGGCAAGATTTCAATTAATATAATAGAGACAGAGGCTCTGTTTCATCTTGTAGTTTGATCTTGTTTTATTTTTAATAGAAACAGGTCACATTTTAATAGCAACTTGAGACCATTTGATCTGACTAATTTCCCCCCTGAAAGGGATTCATTTTCTTGTTCTGATATCTTTCAGAGAGGTGGCAGGTGGGGAATTTCATTTAAAATTACAAAAATTTCACTCACTGGAAAAAATCTTTACCCTCTCTCAAATTTAGTTGAAACTATTTGGTAAGTTTGGGTACCTTTGGGAAGACTGAGGAACATACAGACAGACAGCGGGATCAAATAAGTCTTGCTGTTGTAGGGAAACATGCTGTAGAGAACCTATGGTTCCCTCTCTCACCCACACTGGCTCTTGGAAATATCCTGCAATATTTTTTTCTTGGTTGCCTAAAGAATATGTATACTGTCATGTGGATAACCCACTTTTATTTTTTTTCAACTGTGTGTCCTTCTCTAATACATGGATGTATTTCTTGTGTTGAGCAGAAAATGTCTGTTACTGTGTGGAAAGCTCACTCAGTAGTCTAACTCTGCTGCTGATGCCTGAACTGATGCTGTGGCAAAGTCAGAGAACCAAATCTGCATTTTTCTATATTTTTGAAAACCAAAATGTATATGTAGGTAACACTACCCAGGGGAAAAAAAAAAAAAAAAAAGGAAAAAAATTCAATAAAACAACTGTATTGCACTAAGGCAAGCTTTTTGGAAATGTTACTTTATTCTGTCATATAAAATATGTTAATTCAACCTGCTGCATATTTCCATGATAGTCTGGACTTGAATAGCATGGTCCCATGGTAAGCAATCCTGCCTGTTCTGTCTCTTCTTCTACATATTGTATATTCTCTGAAGAACTGTAAGTCACAGTGGAGATAATGTAGCATTTCTAAAACTGCCAGAGGAGCTGGGATGCCATGGGAGGAAGAAACAATCCCAGAAAACTGATGAAAGAAGTCCTTGGGGGAGAGTTTGGCTCTCTTGAGCAGTGAGTTTAGGACTGGATGGCCCTAAACAACAGCTCTGGTACTCACTGGATTATATTGTCTGCTTTTCTGGTTGACAAGCATCTCAGTCAGTGGAGGGCTTTGTGTTGATAAAATTCCTTTACTGGGGCAGCACTGCTGGAACTTTTTCTATGTAGGTTTCCATACCGCATGAACAAAACATGCCAGGCAGCCTGGCTTTGTCATTGTTGCACATTCTGATACACTCAGCTGGGTCTTAAAATACCTTTGACATGTGTGATGATAACTTAGAAAGCCGCCTCTGAAAATGGCTGGGTGTTTACTCTTTGAAGGTGGCGTGTGTGGTGGCAGAGCCAAATGCAGTGTCCAGAAAATTTCAGAGCAAGAGAAGGAAAGGGTAAAGTATGTCCAGTTTCCATCTAATATTCTTGCATCTCCTGTCAATCTGTATTCTGTATAAGCATGTTGCACTTTCTTAAAAGTGAAGCCACTGTGAGTGATTTATATCAGTAAAATGTGGTAAACATTTCCAAGGGCACAGTGGTGACTGGAAAAAAAAAATAAACAGCAGAGGCTGAAAATCTATAGCTATAGCTATATTTTAGAGGTATTTCAGCCATCAGAAATTTTGAAGTAACTGCACACGCATATTATTTTGCTTTAGCCCTCTTCAGACAGTATGTCGTTCTGAGAAAATTTGCAGATGTTGTTAACAGTTCTGCAGTTCAGAATTCAGGACTGGGAGACAGATCCTAGCCACTCCTCACCTTAAATTCCTCCTCCTGCTCCTGCTGTGTGATTTTCTGCTCTGCACTTATGAAAATGATTCTAATGCTAACTCAGTAGATAGACCACTATCTTTTGACAGTGTTTATAAGAGTATGAACATAAATATTTGTGTTAACAGTAAACCTAAGTGTGCCCAGGAAAGAAATGAAGAAGTCACATAGTATGAAAATAATGGCACTACAGCCAAAACAGACTGTTTCTATTGTTTTCCTAAAAAACTTCAGGTTTTATGTATGAGTACGTATCTAATTAAAAGAAGGACATGAATTGAGCAAGAAAGAATACCTAGTGTAATCACAGTTCCTGTATTTTTATCTTTGACTTTTTTTGAGATGTTTTCCCTTTAATTGTACAGTGTCCAAAGTTATTTGGGTTATTAAGAGCTTTCAGGAGCACTAAGTATCCTTTTGTTTTAAGAGTGACCAATAAAAGGATTGCAAAAAGAAATTGCTCACATGTAATACTGCTTATATTTAATGTATCAATTAGGCTTTGAAGGGAAGAGTCGAGGAAGGGGGATGGGAGAAGAAGGTGGCAGGTGAACTTATTTTTCTTGCTTTCAGTTGCTGTAGTGGAGGCAATCTCGTGCTTTGCTCATCTAAGTGTGTGTGTTGTCTTGTTTTAATTATGCTCATGTCAGGAAAGTGAAATAGGTCCTTTGAGTCCTACATAGGACAGGATACAGTATTGGAGGTAGCAGGAGAACTAGGATTCTGTTGTTGATTTCTCTTGTAAGAGTTTTTCTGACTGCAGCTCCCCTTAGTCCTTAGGTACCTCCAAAGAACAGAACTGTGCTTGTGTCTCTCTAATTAAGTGCAAAGAAAACTGTCCATTGTTTATCTGCCTACCTCATCTCAAATCCCAAATTTTATACAGGTGAGAATAAGTGGTCATGATCACTTGACAGATTAAAACCAGTGACGTAGCAAATTCTGGGCCATATCTAAATATAAAAGTAACATATGCATTCAGTAATAATGTATTTTCAGGAAATAATGAATATCATAACACACTGCTCATAGCAGCTGCTGCACGTACAGAGCACTCACTGTGTGATGCTCTTCTGAAGTCACTTTACAGCTTTAGTGGCTAGGCAGTTTATATAAGTCTTAGGGTCCATTGCTGCTTTCACCTTGGGCAGGAAAAGTTGGTTTCCTCATGGCAGAAAAAAGAGAAAGTTGTGTGCGAGTGGTTTCCTCCAAATGACCTACTAAAGAACATGGGTGTTGGAGTGGAAGAAACTTTTTTTGTCTCTTCCGTTCCCAGGTGTGAAGTGGGATTTTTAAACAGAATAAATCTTTCAAGAAAGTGTGCCATGAATGTGGAAAGGTTGGGCTTCTCTACCAGGAATGAAATCCTGAAAGATGCCAGTTATTCCTTTTCGAGAATGTAGATGCAGTGCCCCATAAGAGTGGTAATTCAGGTAGCTCTTGACCCTGTTATCCTCTCTACGCTGGGTCACCTGCTGAATTGCATTCTCATGATGTGCTGTAACCAGAGGACAGAATGATCCATTGCACTGGCACAGCAAAAATTTGATGCATCCAGGGATTATCTTTTTTTACTAGTCAATTCAGCCATCAAAAGAGGGGACATGAAATGCTAGATATGTAACTTCCATAAGAAAGCCTGCTAAGTTTCTGGGTAGAAATGTTCAGCTTGTATTTTTGAGGATGTGTTTGTTTCAGTGATAAGGAAGCGTTTGATATCAGACTGCTAGTCAAGAGTAGCTGTGACCAGTGAAACGTGGACAAACAGGCTCCTACAGGATATTTATATTATTCTTTGCACATACAAACATGTTACACTTTATTCTTGAAGTCCTGTTGTTGGAAGTGAATTTTGAATGCACATAAAGCTTGAACAAACTATGCAGTTCCAATTCAAAGTAATTGCCTCTTACTATCTTTATAATATGAGCAATGCTGACATTAAACCTAACTGCATTCCATTTTGGTGCAGGCTGATATTTGCCCTTACACAGGGCATTAAAGAAGCTGGGACTTCTCTTGAGGTAAAGCAGACGTTACCTTTTTAATGAAATATAATAGGCATAAACAAGCCAATCCTGCTTTGGAGTTAGAATTGTGTGGGTTTTCTCCTTTTACACTTCAACAAACACTGAAAAGCACTAGAGGTCATTAGACAATTTTAATAAACACCAAGTTAAAATAAACCAACCATTCAGCATTAATTTCCATGCAGATTGCTCCCAAATACATTATCTGCCTGTGAAGACAGTCCTTTTGCTGTTATGCAAGGTGCTGTGGAAAGCTGAAAGCTTTTGGTCTCCAACAGAAGCTTTTCAAAATCTCAGTCTCTGCACGGTGGAACTATGCCTGCCTTGCTCTGGTATACCACATGGAGAGAGTGGAGAAATGTTTATGGACAAACAATGAGGAAGGGCACCAAAATTCAAATTTAGACCTGAGAGCTGTATATGTTTCTAGTTACCTCTCTGCTTTCTTGAAGCTTTTATATATAGATTGAGGGATGTAAACATCTGTTTTAACTCCAACAGGAATTTAAGCACCTACACTATGGTTTAAGATACGTGCACTAGCTTATGGAATTTAACCGCTGTTGTCTTTCTGGTGGATGAGTCCTGAAATTTTTCCTATGGAGCAGCATTAATGATAGGCAATTAGCAGGACCAGCATTTCAGCAGATAGGCACTTTGCTAGTAAAATCATCACTATGCATGATCAAGTGTCAGCCAAGGCATTCAACTTTTACTACTTACTAATGTCTGCCTACATCACAACCCAAATTAATCTTATGGGACGGTTCTAAAACAAGACTGCCTTTCCTGCTAAATACTTAAGTATCACAAGTTCAGGTAGATGCCATCCCCCTGCATTGTTCATGTCCACTGAGCTTGCAGTCTCCTACACTCCTAGTTCCCCTCACACAGTGCACTTTGTGAATTAGATTAATTTGAAGATGTCCTTAAAAACCATATGTGGTGGACAATAAATGTGAGGAGGCTACTGATGGCAGCTTATGTGAAGTTAGTATCTTCTTTGGTCTTCACTGCTTTATAGAATCAAGCACTTGGCCATAACATGTTTCTTGATTTTTTTTCCCCTTTGTTACTGTTCGTGTTTATCAGTCAAAAGTATGTCAGCTAGACCAGTTCAGGGGCAATGTGGGGTTGCTTAAAGGTGTTGATGCTGTGTGGGGAAGGAGCGGAACCAGCATGAGAAGTGTTCAAGGGCTGTCTTTGAACTATGTGAATTCGTGAGATGCAAACTGAACCACAAAAGGGAATGTGAGGTTACTGCAGTCACTCAAGCCTAAGCAGATATTTGTCATTCCAAAACTATGTTGTTGAGGACTTTGGTTAAGAGGGAACATCAGAGAGGAGAAAATAGAAAGTGGAATGTAGGTTCTCAGGATTGCTATTGAGAGGCACAAGTGCCATCATGATAAACTCATCTATTTCTCCCTCAGGGAAAAGGTAGAAATGGTACACATAGATTACCTCAGGTCTCTTGGTGTGAATTTTGCAGGGTTTGTATAAATCTGTTCAGTGTACACACATGTGTCTAATCTTAGGTTGAGACTTCTGTGTTCCAGGGCCATCTGAAGCACACTTTTGCCTCTCTTCATCTCTTATTCTCTCTGTGAGCTTGCTGTAACCTGAGTCTACCAATGTACAACAATCTTTTCATGGAGTCAGCAAAGAAAGGATTTGCAGGATGAGGAGTGAGGAAGAAATCACATCTACATATCCATGTTTTGGCCACAAAAATCACAATCATCTCCTTTTGGTGATTAGTATTCTTTAATCCACTACTAGTGGATTAAATCCACTGGGATGCCAAAGTGGTCTTTGCAGAGGTGCCACTCCTCTATCTTGTAGAGCTGTTTCTGCCTATCACATAGAGCTCTAGGTTCTGCCTGGCAGCCTTTCTGTAAAGCATTTCAGGTTGTTTTGTTTTGTTACACGGTGCTGAACAGACAGGATCCATCTGTCAGCTCTTCAGTGCCTGCACAGAAGTCCCTGGGCCCTGTGGCTGCTGAGTTTAACTCTGAAGGGTGTTCAGTGTTCTTCATTGTCCAACAGCCTCTCTGTTCTTTGTGCCTCCCACCATGAAGTGCCACAGGAGAGATAATTCTGAGGGTCTTCACTGGCATAGATTGAGTAGACAGATACATAGATGTCATATTCAAGAACAATTTTTCTTCTCCAGTGACTTTTACTTTTTCCATGCTTTTTGTCTCCTTGACCTTCTAAGGAAGTCCATACCTTGATAACACTTGCCTGGAAATGCAGGCAGGGCTGGAACAGCTGTCTTGTTGACTTGCTTGGATCCATTCTCTTGTCTTGGGATCTTCAGTATTAATTGTTCATTTTTTCCTTTTCTGAGCTTTTGTCTTCTCCTTTTCACTCCTTTGGCTCTACTATCACCTAGCAGTGAATGAAGCAGAGGGTTTTGTTCAAAATTTATTTCCCTGATGCCCAAAGAAGGAGAAAATAACTAAAAACCTGAATCAGTGCATCCTATAGTTGTGGGAGATTTCTGTCTTGAAAATGGGAAGTTTTTCAGTGATCTCTGTGTTCATGTGGTCTGACACTGTGATTAAGGGAGACAGGAGTTCTTTTCTTGGAATCATAGAATCATTAGGGTTGGAAGGGACCCTAAAGATCATGTAGTTCCAATCTCCTGTCAAGGACAGGAACACCTTTCACTGGACCAGGTTCCTTAAAGCCCCATCCAACCTGGCCTTGAACATTTCCAGGGATGGGGCATCCACAGCTTCTCCAGGCACCCTCTTCCAGTGCTTTACCAGTTCCAGTGCCTTATCTATCATGTTTCTTTGGCGTTTGATTATTTAACTCACCAAGGAAAAGTCCAGTCTGAGTTACACATGTACACTTTAGTGTGTCACTGGTTTAGTATCTTACTCTGTTTTCTCTGTGACTAAAGGGTTTTTACATTTCCCAGGTCACCAGGAGGACCCTAATCCAGCAACATTTAGGCAACATCAGTAGAACTACAAGATATCATTTGTCTGCGAGGACTCTTCCCTACAGAATTCTTTATGATCAACATTGAGGTCATTCCTTCACCCTGGCAGCCTTTCTTGGGGTAAAATACAAACACCGTTACCAGCACTTATCGTGGGTAATTAACAGCTTAATTGTGGCTGCAGTACTTACTTGAGGTTGCAAGGATGCAAGACTTAGGGAAGCCCAATCTGATCATTATTCACTTCTGAGACAAATGTCTTTGGAAGAGGTTAATATAGTTCCTGGCTTCTGTGTGAGACTGTGAGCAGGGTTTGGAGTGGTTGGGGGCCATGGGGGAGAGAATGACAGTATCAGAAGTGAGAATAGTTAAATAGCTGTTGGAAGGATACTGAAGGTCACCAGAACAGGCAGGGACACCTTCTTTGGCTCCAGCGAAAAATGGTGTGGCATGGCATGGTAAACAAAAAACGAAGTGCAAAACTGAGGGTCACACTTAAACTATAGACTATGAAGTGCCGTGACTGGGAGTGTGCATAGAGGGACTAATGCTAATCAAGTAAATATATTTTGTAATGCATATTTGGAGGCTCTTAGACTAAGGAAATTTTAGATAAAGTTTCAAATATCAGGTCAGACAAGGGAAAGATTTATAACATAACAGTTATGTCAGTCTGAGCAGAGATCCAGTAAAAGGGCTTGGCTCATTCTATAGAGCTACAAAGCTCAAGTAGTGTTTTCCAAAGAAGCCTTGTATCAGCCAGGTACCTCTTGCAGTTTTATTCCCTGAACTGGGCATCCATATCCACTTGTCTCTTCAGACTATCCTCTGTCTGTTCAGTGAACTCTTGCTATCCCACTTGGTGTGATAAAAGAAACTGCTAAAACTGGAGGCTGCTGAGTGTTATGCTGCCTCCATTCAAATCTCTAATGAGCTCCTTCTTGTAGCTCTAGGTTTAATTAGTTTTCATTGCAATATTAATGATCCAAACAAACCATTTTAACTTTCCTGTTGCACAGCTGGAATCTTCTTATTTAGTATTGTATTCTGTAAGGGAATCGCACCAACTTCCTTTCCCCTCCCCCATTTTTCCCATTAATATGCATTAAAATCACAGTTTCACTGCTGTATAGTTTCAGACCTGCTATAAAACTCTAATAATCTCTAAAAATGGCAAGGCGGAACTAATGACAGAACCTTATCCAAATAATACAGAGATGGATTTCTCCCAGAGTTTGATGGCAGTGATGATTAATACTTCATTTATTTATTTACAGTCTATCAGCATTTACAAAGATTTTCTCATTCCTTGGAGTGTACATAAAATCTCTCTTGAATTCCAATTTATTACAGCATAAATGTCAATTCTGTTAATCTTCAGCAAAACTGCCTTCTTTCTCTCTGTCTTTTTTTTTTTGCCCCTTAGGAGAAGGGCATGCCCTGTCCTTCCCAGTGTAGATCTGAAGACTGCACATCTCAAAGTCTTCTCATATCACAATGGACTAAATGCATCTCACATTTCCCTCTGAAATCCCTGATAGGGAAGATTTAGGGGAGGGTCTTTTTGTCACTCTCTGGCATGTTTCAGTGCCTGGGTGGAGAGTGAAATAAATTGAGTTGTAGATAATGTGTGTATCTTCCTGTTCAAGGATGCTAGAGAAGACTAGACCTTCCATGCTGAAGGACTAACATGGAATCTGGCCAGGACCTTCTCCTTCCTAAGCCATAGAAATTATGGAAGCATTGACAGCAAGAAGGCTCCAGCAGTTCTTGCCCAAGCTCCTCCTCAAAGCTCGTCTGTTGCTCACACTAGGTCTGGTCAGTTTTCGCTTTGTGTTGTTTAGAAATGGATGTTTTCTAGGAGCCTCAAGAGCTGTACTCTGCAGATAGGCTATCAGCAGCTGGATAAAAGGATTTGCCAGCCATACTGCACAAGGGAGGTCATGATACAACTGTGAAAGCGCAAAAGAGATTTAGTGCCGCTTACAAAAAGCAATTTTCATTGGGACTTACTCTCTTAAGTGCTCACATTGTGTTTGAAAAAAGGATTTTGGAGTGTGACCATGAAGATAAAGGAGTGATATGTGATTGCTTGCTTTATCATTGCCCGCAGTGTCTAAGTTCAAGAGAGTAATGAGTGACTTGATTGCAGAGCACCAAGCCCCAGCCCAGGCAGTGGTGAGCTAGAAGTGCCTTAGCTGGAGCCCTTCTCTGGGGCCCTGAGGTAGGCAATCTTCCCTCATGCACAAGCCCCAACTCACCTCTTCTCCAAGAGGCATGTCCTCATAGACCATTTTTCTTTATGAAGTCATCAAGACAGATGGAAGCTAAACTCATACTGCTAAATCAAACATTTGTTTTACTGTAGACTTACTTGAAAATCAAAGCAATTCAGTAGCTGCAGGAAGGTAGTTGCATCATCAAGGTCTCCTCCGGCTGTGATTTGTTTTGGGAGACAGATTGAGGGTCAGGACCTCACTACATGGTCCCAGGGCTCTCTTCAGCTGTGTAGTATTGTAAAAATAAAAATTTCCCCCTCCATCTATCTGTGTTTAAATATATGGGGTTTTTTTTCTGCCTACCTAGATACCTGAATAAAGTCCTTTAGTGGATGGTTATCTTGACTGATGGGATTCATGACCCATTTTCTTAACTTTTGCGATCTCACAGGGGAAAGACTTCAACATATAGATTTTTTTTTTTTTGCCAGGGCATTCCTCTGCAGCAGCGGTTTCTTGAAGATTTATATCAGTGAGCTGATCTTGAAAATGCACTTGTGCTGGTTTCGTTCATGTTTGTTACACGTCTCTTGCATGGGAGTGTAACTGTGGATGGTAACCTACAAAAGCACATGGTCAACAGCTGAAATATATTTGTCCAAAGTGCTTCTGCTGGGAAGCTGTAGATAACTAACTTGTTTTCTCCCAGGTGGGAAAAATAAGAAGATTTTTATTCCTTCAGAAATCATGAGAGTAGGTGGGGTGGAGGAGGAGACAAGGAAATGAGGGATGTTATCTCATTGCTCATCTGCAAAAAGTGGAGATAAGCCTCTTATGATTTGAAAGCAGTATCAGAATCATGACAGTGTGACAGGGTTATACAAGCTGCACCCACATGAATGCGTGGCATGATGAAGGATTCCTCCTCTGGTCTGGAAGCACAGCTCCTGGCTGGGCTGGGCACCTGTTGGGAAGGACACCATCAAGAAAAACATAACAGCAACAGGGAGATAACTACCTTGAGGCTTCTTGTCACCAGAGTTCCCAACTGTCTTACAGCAGTTGACAGTACCACAGCATGAAAATGAGCAGTTTACATGCATTTCTGACTCCAAATGCATCTGTTATTTAAGATTAAAATTAATAAATTCTCTTAATACTTTCAGCTAGCCACAGCCTACCACATAAATATCTCTCTTACTTGGTTTCCTTTCCCTATGAGTACCTATCTCTCTTTACCTCTGGGCATATACTCGTGCCTCCCTAAAGCTCAACTTAAATGGTTTGCTCAAACCAACACATGTGGTGGATATATCTGTTAGCCAAAAATTAATTCAGAACATTCAAGCTTCTACTAGTATTTATAGTTAAGCATCCTAGCAAAGTTGCAAGCAGTAAAAATATGTCCATGCAGGTCAGCATGGCTTAACTTAAGTGGGTCTAACATCACTCCTTTTACTGTAATTTAAGCCCACACATTTTACATGGTATTTGCTGTAAGGTTCAGCAAAGAATCTGTGGCTAGTTAGCATGGTTCAGTTGATATGGAGCGAGATTAATTTGTAATTTGGTTTGCCACAGGAACACATCTGACTGCCGGTTTAGTGAAAGGTTTGTCATTAACTGTTGAATCAGACAAGACACAAACTATTGTATAAGCAGTATAACTTAGGGCTCAGACTGAGGTCTGAGTTCCTACAGCATATGGGTTACCACATATCGCTACTTACCCAAAGGCTTATTGTCCTCCCTTGGCTGCCAACATAAATATGTGTGGTTTCTTTCTAACCCAGGTCCACCAGGAAGATGAAGTTTAGTTTAAGTTCTTACTGGGAGGACTTTCAGAAACTGGGAGTTTCTGCAGTCATACTTGGGGGATCCAAAGAGGGAAGCAAGAACTGGAGAGGGAAGATGGGGCAGTAAGGGTAAGCCAGGAAACTGCTGGCCACTAATGCCCTCACTGGCTTGGCAGCAATCAGCACAGCAGGTGTAACTGCAGCTTCAGTGACCTGCTCTGCTCTTTCTTCAGTTAGTAGTCTCTTAGTCAAAATACTTCTGTAAAGTTGAAATCGAAGCAATTATACCAAGGGATGGATCTGCTTTAATAGAATAATTTTCTAAATTGAAATAAATTGCTGTTAAAAGTGTACTTCCTTTAGTGACAGAAGTATGATTCTACCTTTTTCTATTCCTGGTAGCTCTGCAGAACTGAATCACCTGAGGGGAGAAAAGCTTCACGTGTCTCCATAGCTGGGCATTTCCACTAAAACTGAGTCAACTTTTAATAACAAAACTGCAATTGTTGGTGATATTTAAATTAAGAGACTTGGGTGAACTTCTGCTCCCAGACTAAATCACATGGCACTTAGAGAAACATCATTTTATCCCATACCAGAGCACATTTCATTTCTGGTGGGGCTGACAGCATCTCTTAAAAACACAGGACCTCAGGAGGACAGATGCTTCATGTTATTTCCACTTGCTTGTTACTTTGAACCTTTGCAATGCTAGGCAGCTTCATGTTCTTCTTCTGTAGCTGTGACTGTGAACTCATGGTTTTGGGGCGACTGAGCCTTATGTACAAACCATTCAGCAACACTTTCCTACCTTTAAATGAAAGAATCATTTCTTGTGCTAAAAGAAATGTGAAAATTTATGTTTGGGGGTTAAGTTGGTGTCTCTGCATGTAATACTGAATCTCCTGTCTCTCAATAGAAGCATGAGGGCCAGCAGACTCGCCTTAGGTACAGGAGCACTGAAAGACAAAAACTCAGACACTTACCTGCAAAGGCATTCCTGAAGACATGATGCTGCATGAACAAGGTGCATTTATGGTTGTTTATGAATGGCAAACAATAATTACATTAAAGGTGTAAAGTTGACTGGTCAAACTTCCTATTACGGAATTGAAATCTCATCTTAAAATCTTCAGCCGTTTGGCTTGTGATTGAAAGCTGTCTGATGTTTCCATACTTCACAGATTTCCCAGAAAATTCTGAGTTGGAAGGGACCCACAAGAATCATCGAGTCCAACTCCTAAGCGAATGGCCCATACAGAGATCCAGCCCACAACCTTGGTGTTATTAGCACCATGGTCAGTTGTTCCAAGAGCTAATGGAGACATTAAAAATACAGCAGCCCACTGGGGAGAAAACAGGGTGTGTGGGGAACACGTGTTACTAGCATATGCTGCAACTGGACTGTAAGTGGTCTCCACATATTCATGAATGATGGCTGACCTCTACTCTCCTAGGGCACATATGTGCATGTCCATCATGGCAACACTCTCTGAACTTACTCCATCAGAAGCTCTTGGGAACATAACCCCGGTATCTGTCTCCAAATATAACTCTGCTGGTCTGCAATATAAGGCAGTGGGGAGAGCTGCTGAATTGAGGAGCCATTTGGAAACTGCTGCAGTGATATCCACTGAGATCTCTATGGCTGACTGATGACCTTCTTCACTAAGAGGCAAATGTCTGCAGCTTGTAAAAGAAAAGGATGCCTCTGAATACCTTTCCACTTTTAAAAACTCCTCAGTGCCGGCTCAGCAGAGCAAGTGAAACCCACAAGTGTCTGTCCTTACTGTACTTGTACTGTATGAATGCATGCAGCCATACATCTGGAGAAGGAGGCATGTCCTAAGCAGGGGTCTGGGAATACTTCCTGGAACTGCCTCTGACTTAGAGCTAGGGCTTTGACCTGAGCCAAACCACTAACTTAGGAACTGTTTCAAAGTCAGTTCCTGTGGAAATAACCCCTCTCTGCCTCAGTGTCCTCATTTTTAATGTGTTTGTAAAACAAGACTGCAGAACAGTTCACAAGGGGTTAGGGAAAACTCATTTATTTGTATTTAAAGTACATCAGGATCCTTGGAGGAAAGTTCCTTATTAGAGCAATAATGAATACAAAAAATAATAACAATTCAATTATCACTGGGAAATTGTGGGGATTTGGTCAGCATCACTTGACTACAATTTTGTTTGTCCTGTAGGTTACAACTAAAGAACAAATCACCCTCTGTTTTTGAATATGGAGGATGAAAATAATATATTGAAATCTTTTAAAGAAAATTAAAACTTTAACTCTGAGGTGTGTGTAATAAAATGGCACTTTAATTCTCTAGTGTGCCATAGTGGCTTCTTCTGTTAATTTATTCTCTTCTTTTCTTTTTGTGCTTCACGTAATATTCTGAAGTTATTAATGTGGCAATATATTTGACCACAAAAACCTGCCTTCTAGTGTTGTTAAGACTGTGAATTAACTCCACAATGGAAGGCATTTCTGACTTCAAAGCAAAGAGATCATGCTTGAGATAAAATTATTAGCAACAGGACAGATATGCAAGAACTTCAAGGAGAAGGTTTTCCCAGGTGTCTTGCCACAACTGGTGTGGACTTGTGTATCATGAGCCCATGAGACTCCAGCTCTCAGTATTGTGTCTCTGTGGTGCAGAGTGTGATGCAGACACCTGTGAACACCTTCTGAGCTGCTGAAACCCCTGGGGCACAGTGTGATCCCCCCGAACTCTGGAAGCACTGATGTGCTAAGTGCCAAATTGAGGTCCCTCTATCACACCTCCCAGTGCAGCACACACTGGTAAAATTCACTTGGCAAGGTGGCACCTCGTCTGTCTTAGCTGTGTAACCCAAAATCCGGTAGCAGCCAACAGAAAGGCATTTGGTGGGCTTGAATTCAGTTCAGTGCAATCTAAACCAGATCCTCATAACTCTACAAACACTTCCAGAATTAAGATGTGGAACGTAGAAATGCCCAGTATATTTCCTTTGTACCTCTGAGCTGCATCATCAAAGGCTGACAGAATATGTCTTGTAGTGATTATAGCATAGAGCCCTGAAATTACCAGTGCCAACCTAGGTTGTAGGTACTTGCAAATGTCTTTTTTCATCTGTCTTGTTCCTTTATCCCTGTGCTTAGGCACTTGTAGGACTCATCCTGCATCAGTGGTACAGTTTACACTGGCTGCACAGTCTAATTTGGGCACAACTTCAGTGTTTCCTATCTGTGGGGCTTTGGCAGTGAATGGCAAAAATTGGGGAAGAAACAGGTTTTTGTTAGGGGTAGTTGTAGGATTAATATAAGGCCTGAAGAATGGGGATAGCTAAGGAGAAGCTGAACTGAATGGTGCATTCTACATACAACATCACGAGTTACTGAGGCCTCGGCCCTGCTGTAGATGTAGCACATATTCATGGGGCAGCATGCAGAGGCTATCTGAGCAGAGAGCTAAAGGGAGCAGGGTTTTCCAAAATGCTTTTCTCAAGTGTATTGCTGTCTTGGCTTTGGTATGTGTGTCTCCATGCTGGTAGGTCATATTTATGCCTCCAAAATCTCTGCTTCATGCTCAGCAGTCAGAAAGGCAAACAGAAGACTGGGAAAGGGACTAGTATTGTGTCCCCACATAAATTCGTTCTGAATATTGCCTGTGGTAATTACTGTCACCTCAAAACAACCATAAGAGTAGATTAAAGAAGATACAGAGAATAGAAGTGTGGAGAAAGGCAGAATATTTTCTTCCATGAGAAGAGATTAAATAAGTAGGATTTTTCAGGCTGGTGGGCAAATAACTGATAGGATTTGTGTTGTGGGTGGTTTCTTTTTACCTTTTCCACAATGCAGGCAGTACAGGGTCACACACTGAAAACTAGTGGAAAGATAATCCTGACTGCAGTCCCTGACTATTTTTTATTTTATTTTTTTTTAATGTTCTTAATACTGAATAATAGGGTTTGCCTGAGACAATCAGGGTTTACACTGGTTGTCTGGCACAAAGACAAGTCAAATGGGTGCACAACGGACCTCCTTAAATCTTTTTCTTAGGCTGACCTGCTGAGGCACATCCTGACAAATGCCGGACAGCATTTGAGGAAGGCTGGGCTGAACCAAGGTACCTGCATCAGCCTGGATCAGACTGGCCTGTCGCATTGTGTGGACAGTGCAGCTCCTACAGAAGGCTCCAAAAGATTTGACTCTTCGATAGAGGCTGCATAAATAGTTTCCATCCTGACATTTTTGCCAGGCAACAGTTTTCTGGTTCCAGGTGGGCAGGGATTCAAGTCTTTAGCAGCATTAATCAAAGATCTAACTAGCAGCATTTCTCAGAATTGCTAATGACCACCCCTCATTTTCTTTTTGGGCCTTACTGGTCAGACCATCAGCTCCAGTGCTGTTGTGTGAGCCTTCATACTTGAGCTCCCTGGTTCTTGGCACAAGCAAGAGAGATTTTGGGTTGTGTTGTTTTCGGAGGGCAGAGGCAAGTTGCATCACCCTAGCCCTTTGTTGGGCTTCTGGAGAAGAATAAAGTAAAGTTAAGGTGAATCATTCACTTGATGAAGAACAGTTGAACTGTAACTACTCACTCTTCTCACCGCTTCCAGGCAGAGACCTCCTGAGGTGGGGCCAAGCCATGGCCACTCTCTCCTCCATCCCCTAGTCCTTGTGCTCAGCATGCTGAACTGAGGACATGCACTTTTCCCAGAGTTGTCTAATGACCAGTGGAAGGAAACAGACTTCAAGGCTCGTTTATTTGGAAAACAGCACCTGTCCTTTTAGGCAAAAGCGGTGTTTGCTTGTCACTCTTGTCAGCAGCGTGGGCTCTGCCTGAAAGGCCCTTTAGCCTGATTGTGTTAGGGGGAGCTGTGAGGTTGTGGTGCAGCACCAGCAGCACTGGTGGGCCCTGGGGCAAGCAGAGCGGGGCTTGGTATCAGTCCTGGGGGTGTTGCTGCCAGTGCCACTCAGCACCCCCCTCTTAGTCCCTGAGCCATGGCCTGGCCATCTCACACTCTCCTGCCCACGGTAGGGGAAGGAGTGCAGATTTTCTCTATGCAGAGAGCCAGGTATATATCTCTTTAGTTCAACCTTCTGGGTAAAATGCTGTTTCCTGGCTGATTTTGAAATTAAATACACCACCCTTTGCTTATATGAACTTGTTGCAGGTGAGGGGTGGCATCCTGTCTTGCTCAAATTTGACAGAAGTTTCAGTGTCCACTGTCTCTCTCTGTCTTTCCAGCCTAGCTCTGAAATCCTGCTGCATTGCAGTTGTCAGGAGTGACACTCAGGTCTGAAATCTTAAGGCAAAGGCAGGTAGTCCATGCCCAGCACTGGGAGCATGACAAGGCTGTTCACTAGGCTTCTCCAGCAGGGTGGCAGCTCAGCATGGCTTGCTTTGGAAGGTTGGAATGAAGTGACTTTAGAGGAGAAAGCTTGATTTGTTGAACTGCTTTTGATCTGATCCTATGAAATCTTAGTCTGTGCATATTTCCTACTGGAAAATCCACAAGGAAAATACAGATATAGGATCACGTCTGGAAAATTTAGAAGAAAAACAATTACTTTGGTTGTTATGCTGCTCCTAGTTTTCCCTTTTTTCTTTTCTTAACTTTTTAGTACTTTCTCAGTGTCCCCACTCCTATTAAATGTCCTGTTGTGTGCATTTAATTTGTATTTCCCTCATTTGGGGTTCTCTGCCCTTGTTGGGTTTCTGTCTCCTTTCTGGGATCAGAGCCCTGACACTTCTCTTCATCTGTCTCAGCTCTCAGTGCCTGGGATGAGATGCTCAGGAAGGCTTCCTCTCTAGTCTGCCAGGAGGACTGTGTCCTGAGATTGATCCTTCCTTGCAGGACAAAAGGCACTTCAAACCTCCCAGAGGTGTCTGTTAACCTCCATGGATGAGAAAGGTTGCTAAGATGGCCATTTAAATTTGTAAAAGGCTGGCACAGGGCATGATGGATTTTGTCCACTGGATCTCATCTTCTTGCTCATACAGGATATTTTGTACTAGAGCATTTCTCTCCCTCACATAACTGATTATGAACTATTCATGCATTCAATACTGAAACAAATGTTCTTAAATGTCTCTGTCCCCTGAGAGTGAATTGTGACCTCCCAATAGTAATAAATAATATCTTTTATTTTTAGAGCTTCAAAGTTTCCCAGAGAGCCACCTTTGGGATAGAATGTAACAACAGTTAGTGCATAGCAACCCTAGACAACAACTTAAGACATACAAATGTATCCAGTTGAAACTGAAGATGAGATTTCATTTGGCAGAAGATAATTGCAAAAGTTATTAATTACTATTGATGTTGTTTGTGCAGCACTAGGCTCAAGAGCAATAGGCACTTATAAAATACTACCAGCAGTTAGACAAAAGCACAAAAGCATTATGATCATACATAGTAATTTGCAGAAGGCAGAATGTGCTAGTAAAAATCCTCCCTTGGAGGTTTTGCCATTCAGGACTCAGCATAAGCTGATAATGCCAGAAGAGGAGAAAGTTGGCTTTTCTATAGGTTCCCAATGTAAACTTGAGCGTATAGTTTAGTTGCTCTAAAGCTAACAACATGTCTACAAAGCATGTTGTAGGTGTTTAAAGGTGAGATCTGGAAAGAATTCCAATAGAAATATTTGATATTAATCTCTATGTGCTTTTCAGGGTGATTTTATTCAAGTTGGCAGTGTTTGGGTTATTTTGTCTTAAGCAACAGTGTAGTGGTCAGTTTCCAATCTCCATTTGGGGGGGAAGCAAACAGAGATGTTTATTGAAGTTACAACATACAATATATAGGTTCAGCAAGTAAATATTCATCTCAGGGGCTGGATTTATGCTAAATATGGGAGGAGATATTACAACTAGGAGATTACATTATGGTTGCTGTGGAGGGGGCTCAGGAATGCAAGGTCAGTTTATATTTAATGAACACGAGACAGAAGAAACAAAGGGATTGATAAGGTAAAAGTCCGTCTGGCCTAGGGAGTACACAGAAACCCACAAATCTTGTCAAATGCAGGCAGCTTGAAGATACTGAGGCAGCAGATGTCTGCAGACTTGATTGAGTCTTACCAGGCTTGGTATCCTCCCAATACGCTTTACCAAGGCCTCTTTGACTTTCCAGACAGGCTTCTTGAAACCAAGCTATTTTCAACTCCCACACAACAGGACAATGGGTACACAGACCTGGATTTACAGATCATTGTCTCTAACTGCAAGGGTAGGTGTTTGCTCACTTTGGTACCAGCCATGGTGGAAAACCCTGATACACTGGATGACTGTTAGTAACATCTCATGGACTTCACAAACTAATGTAGCTCAAACAGAAAATGTAAGGACTCTGTGATTGTATCTGAAGTATCTTGTGGAAGTTATGAGTCTGCAAATGCTTTTGAAAGGAACTATGACATTTGGTGACTATAATTTTTTACATTAATGCCAAAATAAATGGTAGAGCTGTGAAAGGAAAATTTAAATAGGATACTGGAATTAACCATTCATCAAACATTTGAATGATGTAAAATATTCTTGTTTAAATAATGTTTCAGTTTTATGCATTTCTATTTACACCATCTGTTCCTTGCTTTCTTTGTATTTTCTGGTCTTGCATTGCTAGCGTGGAAGTTTTGTATTTATTTCAGTTGTTTTCCTAAAAATCTGTAGCCTTTCAGAATGGTTAGAGATATTCTCTTCTACTGAGATGTTTCATACTTGTCATGCTCAACTACGCTGGAAAAAGACTACTCCAAGGTCTCATTAGCATCCTTCCTGTGAGGACAGCGCACACTCTATCTTTGAAGCAATAAGGAAGAAGAGAATATTCCAGCCCACTCATGTCTATGGAAGGGTTTCTGTTGATTGGAGCTGGCTCAGTTATATTGGCCAGGCTGCAATGAAAATGCACTTTGACCTTGCAGTGCTGAAATGCTTCAGCCTGTGCTCCATATTTTCTGTAAACACTTCTGAAATCAAGGAGGATATCTGTACAAGTGCCATTATGGATCTGGTTAAAGTCTGGATTTTGCACACTTGCTTAGTTTTTTTCCTAGGGGAAGAGTCCCTGATCTCTGCAGGAAGACAATTACTCATGTATATGTTCAGAGCATTAGAATGTTCATCAGTAATAATTTTACTATTGTTTTATTTTTATCTTTTTTCTTTGCCTAAAATACCTTTGTGAAGGTTAAAGGAAAGCAGTTGTGGCTTTTTTGAAAAGGCAGTAGTTATATCTTTATTCCCATTATTTTTTTCTTCAAGTATTTGACAGCATGAATTTTCTAATGAGTTTAGCAGACTACAAACCTTTAAAAAGTGCCTGAAGGGAGTGGTTTATATGATCATAATTCAAACCACATGCCTTTTCCTTAATGGAATGAGATTAAAGAATTCTTTTGTTTGCATTTGACAGTGTATTGATACCAGCCACTGTAGCACATTTGGTACAGTGACTTTCAATCCCAGGAATCACTTTACTGCTAAGAGTAGTCTCTGATTACTTGGAACTCATCTGGTTAATCCTCATGAAGGCACTGTGACATAGTGTTTAGGCCTGGAGGATTCTTAGGGGGTTCTCTGATGCAATCTTCCTATCTACCTCACATATCTCACTGACCCTATTTTCCAAGTTCAGCTACAGGGAAAGTATGAAAATCCATTCCTAGTCGCCCAGTCCACCAATTCCCTAGTCAGATTTTGCCAAGGACCTTTTGGCCAGGTCCTAGTCTGTGCCAGCCAGCCCTGGTGTGCTGAGTGCAGGGGAGCTGGGACTGGTTCCTGCAGCAAAGCAGCGCAACTGAGCTCTGTTTCTGATCACCTTATTTCTGTTTCCTCATTTTTCTGAAGCAGTTGCTTTCTGTTCCTCATTTGGTTCCTTTCTTCTCAGTCATTGTTTACCACTGTTCTGCAGAGAAGCACATTTGCTATCTTTCAGACCAGGTTTTTCGCTGTTCTTGGCTTTCCTGTGATTGCGTGAATTCCTCCCGCTAACACTGATAATCTCACTGCTTGTTAATCTTCCATTCCTAACATTCAGCAAAACCTTGAACAATTAAACATTGGCTTTTTCTGAAAGGCTGGGCATAAACTCTAGTTCTCTCTCTAGTGCTTTCTGGTTCACTGAATGCTAGTTTCAGATTGTTTACTTTTCTTAAATGTGACTTAAACTCATATCATTTTTAGAAAGATGGTATTATAATTACTCGGATTACTGGAATGAGAGAAAGGCAAACGGCTGTGTTGCTTCTTGCAGTTCACTGGTGTGCTCTGATCTGCTAGTGGACTGGAAGCAGGTTAGGTAGTTGTGTTTGCTGTGGCTTGCATACTCGTGGTGCCTGTTTTTCTGCCAAGACACGCAAAACTGAAATATTTTTCAAAACCTTTGTGGTTTCCAATAGTCCTTTCCTGAGAAGGAGTGTTGAGCTAGGAATAAAGTTGGTTTGAGAAGAAGGAAGAGCAAATTTAAATTCTTTCCCTGTCTGATTCACATCTGGGCTGAAACCTTTCTCCTAAACCTGGCTGGCCTCCCCTCACTGCCCACTGGTGTTCCAGTACAAAATCATGCAGGAAGACATTTTGCACTCCAGTATCTTCTGAACACATTTTGCAGGACCCTGAGTTTTTGAGATAATACAGATTAGTTTTGAATCTTCATTAAGTTTCAAAACTTCATTGACTGTTGAAGAATAACATCATATTTTCTTCTGCTGTGCTTCACTCCTCCCTCTTATGAGCCTACAAACCACAGAATGAAAACCCATGTAATTCAGACAAACTCATTGGTGTATAACAAGTTTTAATGTTTTATCTTTTCTCTCATAACCTGTCCTCACCAGAGATAAACACACATTTGAACCACAGCTACCTCTGCAGTGCCAACTATACTGCAGCATAACACGACTTCCTCTTGTGAAATAGAGGGGAGTCAGCCCTGCACACTCTGCTCAAACCCCATCTCTCAGTTGTGAAGGAACCTGGCACACGATGGGAACAACAGTTCTGTTTAAACTTCCATGGAAAATATCCAGTGTGTTGCATGAAATGCAAAACACTGCATGAAATCTAGATGAGAATGGGGGAGGGGGAGCTGGAACAAAAATCATACTGTGTGGTTCACCTTGTCTGTAGTGGGGTGATAGAGTGCAAAGGACTCTGAGAATAGCCATGTGACACCTCAGGATTGACTAGACTTCTAGCTGCCTGGGCTCTCATACGATCTCCTAAAAATAGCACCTTATGCTTCCCATCGTTGTTGTCCAGCTATTTTAATTAGCCCGTGGTCTCCAGTTTTCACTTTGTGATTTGTAAATGGGAATTATTTACGCTAGGACAGTAACTTCACATGCTTCCAACCTCTCCTTAAATTAGATGGATTATAGCTATGTCTATAAATTACCTAATGCCTTTGTCCTAATCTCTCTAAATGTCGCTGGCTTGTACATAGTGTTTTTAATGGGAAAACTATTTACAGGTATTTTTGCCTCATCTGATATGTCACAAGTGTGTTCATTTCTTAACCTTTAGTTGAAAGACTGGTTCATTGCATGTCCTGGGACAGGCTGAACCTCTTGTTCAAATGGCAAAGTGCTGTCAGTTCCTGTTGACAATTCCTGATGAGAAGGGAAAGATTTCCAAGGTAAATCAGTGCCCAGAGGGCAGATAGGTACCTATTATGTTTTTGGCTCTTTTAGATAGTGCAATGCCTTTGAAAAACAGGCTGGGTAGAGCAGTGCTTTGCAGGATGAATCCCTTACTTGTAGAATAATTTAGTCCTCTTCTGGTGTTTAGCATTCCCTGTAGTAAATTTCTGCCACATCTGTCTTCCACTCTTTGCAGAGTGCTTGATAGTGACACAATTATACAAAAACGTATTTTAGGGCTCTGCAGATGTGATCACTGTATGTGAGGTAGCTGTGTTACCAGCAAAAGCATGGCTGCTCCTGACTGGGGAGTCAGTTTGATTTGGGGGGAAATAAGCAGGATGAGGTTGTGACTGACAGTCACCGAGACTATGCTTTTAGAGTCCTTCTAGTCTATTTTCTGTTCTGGTGCAGTGGTCAGGCACCTCCCAGAGTTTTAGAGTGTGTATTCAGAGCTGAAACCCAGACAAGTCATTTCTGAGTCAGCTGAGTCTGGGTGCTATTGATGGCACAGCAGCAGGGAGAGGAGATCAGAAATTATTTTAAAATTTAATTTAAGGTCTTATTCACAAATGAACAAAAAGATGGTGGAACCAAGGTCTGCCAGTGATCATAAATGTAATCAAAGCTGAAATGTGGTAAAGTTTGTTGGTTTCATAAAAAATCTGATTTCAGAGAAGAAACAAATCTTTTTTATTTTTAAAAAGAAAATAATATCCTTTACTATTTTCTGAGGGCAGGATGAAAATTTTTATATTGAATTATATTAAACATCATATTATAAAATTATTAGGAAATATTAAATTAAGGAAATATTCTTTTTCTTGAACCATTCTGAAATTTCTCCAAGAGTTTCCTTTTGCAGAGACTTTTTACTTTGCTAGGCTTCATTCAAAGCTTCAATAAAAATTCGAAGGGCTTAAAAATTTTCTGTCCTTGCAAGAGCTCTGGAAGTCCCTGGAGCTGAGACTGACAAAAGTGGAACCCTAAGGAGTAGCCCTGGAGAGAGGCTAAGTCCTGCACATCTCTCATTGCACAAATTCTGCCCAAGGGGTGGATAAGAAGCCTTTCCAGTAAGGTGGAGAAATAACCCCAAGTAAAGAGGCCATGGGACTACTAATGGTTCTCAGGTACTGGGGACCTCTATATCTTCAGCTACATCTTCTCATCTGGGTTTGTCAGAACAGAATTTGGTTCAAACCAGGATGTAAAAGCTGCTGGACCCAGTAAAGGACACAGGCAGAGAGGAGGAATATGGCAGAGATCTACCTGTCATTTCCCCTGATACCAGGTGCTGCATAGCCTGTGTTGGCTAGTGGGTACTGCTGAACAGAAAATGCAGCCTTGATGTTTATCCCTTTGACAGAGAAAATACCTATAAGCAATACTTCCTTGCTTCACTGCCTTTGTTTGGCTGATACATCCCTGAGGCTACTCCATCAGCCAATGCCCTACACTCATCTCTCCAGTGCCCAGAGATCAAGTTATTCCACTCACTGTGATAACTGTCAACAAATCACTCCATCTGTAACTGCCAGGTAAGGACTGAACCTGCATTGCTCTGCTGGACAAAAGGTGCTGTAAGCAAACAACTGAAAACTCAATATAGTCCTATTGTTCTCATGGGTTTCTAAATGGACCCTTTGCTTGTTAATGCCATGAGAATTATAAACCATTTACTTTCTACAACCAAAACAGCCTGATGGTTGCATTTTCCTAGTGCAGGATGTTGTTTTCATTTCTGTTTATAATCAGTTCCACTTTTTGGTTTCCATGTACCAGTGAGTTTTCGCATGTGATTTGTGCATTGACCCCTCGGGGTCTGCATACTGCCTCTCTGGGATTTGCAGCTAAGGTAACAAAGGAGAAAAACTGTCTCTGTCAGTAGGGCAGAACTCATTTATTTCCCTGGAGAAAGTGTTAAGAGATGGGATACAAGTCAGAAAAGGCTGAAAGCTACTGTTCTTGCATAAGGCTCTCATGTCTGCATTGTCAGCGTTGCCAAGCATATATAGTTTCAAGAGTGTGTCTGTGTGTGAAAGATGGAGTTCTTTACATATACACACATTCATTTTCCAGTGACGTATTTGTACAAATTGTATACTCTTTTCATATAAATTTAAAATTTCAGTCTAAATTGCTGTTCACCAAAGTTCAGTGTGATCTGTTATTGCTCTATACTCACCGAAAGGAAGCAGCAAGAATTTTTACATTTTAAATTTTCTGAGAGCAGGATAAAAACATATAAGTGCCACTGGGTTGTGCTTGATATGTGTTATTCAGTAATTCTCCCCAGAAGTGATTTTTTTTGTGATGACAGGCCATCTGACCCCAGAGTCTCGTCTGAGCAGTGAATTTGCAAATATATGTATTTATGATCACTATATTTGAGTAAGAATAATGCCTATCCAAAGATTTGAGTCCTTTCAAATCTAGAGTCTGTGACGTGCTTTCATCATGATGAATAGTGTCAACCCCATGTACTTTCATGCGAGAGGCCTGGTTTGGATTTTCCAAACAATCAACCACTCTTTCTGCTCTAGCCATTGTGAATCAGCCTCTAAGCAGTTCACTGGTTCATGGGCTTACAGAAAACAGGGTTATACCTGCCTCTCTTCATAGACAGCAAGGATGGGTTTATTTTTAGCACAAGTATTCCAGAAATACATTCCACCCCTCTTTAGAAATGTGTGGGAGAGACAGACACATATACAGACAGTTTTGCCTTCATTAGTGGCAGTGGGTGCCTGAAACCTACTTTTCCACTGACTGTTTTAATCCCAAACTTGTTTTTTTCAGTGTACACCCGTTCTCTCCATTATCTGAGTTCATAAGTGCCATGACTCATAATACACCAGACCTTTGTGCATAAGTGTTCTTACAGGTGCAGGACACGGGAAGCTGTTGGAACTGTGTAGTTCCAGACTACAACTTAGCAGAAGTGCCCTTATGTTTGGCAAGACCAGCATTCAGCTTGGGATGAGTTAGAAGAAACAGTTGAGCACCAAAAGCCCAGACCAGGAGTGTAGGAGAATAGTCTTTGCAAAATCTTCCTGCTGGTAGCTGAGGTGAACAATACACCTCTCTCGGGTGGGGCATTCAAAAACTGAAGATGGCTTCAGAGAAGGCAGGTCATTGTCCCTCCAAGGAGGGACGTGTCACAGAAAGCCTGTGCTGCTCTTGGATCTCAGGGACAATTAGTTCATCACAAGTATCCTGGCGCTTGGAGATTCTCAGACAGCAGATACTGCATGGTTGTTGCCTTGTTCATGCTGTAGCAATGTAATTAGCAACTCTTTTAAAAATGCAAATGAGCACTGGACTCATGTGTAGTGCTGCTCTGTCATGGAAGCAGGAGTTGGGCTGTAATCACAGGACATCCTGCTTTTCATTTTGCTTTAAACTGTGGTTCAAGTCCAGTGTTATGCTGAGACCCAGTAGAGTCCCATCACTTCAGTAAAGAGCTGTGTGCACTCAGCATAGCACAGGGTGCAATCCCTTGTTTGGATCTGCAGTACAAAAACTTAACTTGTTGACTTCATGACATATTTCCCCTATTATTCAACATCCTATTGCAGTGTGCCAAATGAAACCCAATACCAACATGTGCCTCCCAGGAGGATGACTGATCTTGTTTGCTTTGGAAGGACAGTGGAATGGGGTCCTTACTCCAAGAACACTGGCTACATTTGTCCAGCATTGATGATGAAATCAGCTATTTATGAAAAAGCAGCCATAGAACAGTAATGTGTTACTTGTGTGCATACTTACACAGTATTTTTAGTGGTGACCTTAATAAACACTTTGACTCCCACCTGTAGGTACAAAAGCGCAGTGCTCTGAGGTTTGATTCACTAGCAGTAGTGAGCCAATTGCCCAGCATTGCTTTCTCTATTAGTTATCTCTGAAGCATTACCAGTGGAGAATCTGAATGTAAAAATAGCTGATGACTGTTTGTTTCATCTGTCTGTTACTTGACACCGCATGGTTATTCCAATACGTATGTTTGCCTCTTCCCCACCATGTTCTCCATTTGGTTTCCCCTTGCCTGATGTCTATTTAAATACATTTTACTAACTTCGGATTCCTTGCTCATTTCACTTCACCTGGCTGGGCAGGTCTGCGAGGGCTCAAGGGTTAGTTCCTCCACTTTTATAATTTTATATATTTTTCAGTCATCATTTTTATAAGCTAACCATGTTCAGAAGAAGAGTTTGACACACATAAATAATGGGAAGTGCTAATAGTAAGCAGGCTGCTGTAAAACGTGCTGGGGCTTTGACTTAAAGGAAGAAAGCACAACCTTGCACTGTCCCTATCAGGAAGCTGGAGCAGAGAAGGTAAGGGGGAAGCATTTGGGTGTTTTTAAAACAAGGAAATTGTGAGGAATGGTGTGTGTACACAAGGATCAGTTGTGTGATTGATCAAATAAGACAAATCAAACAGCATTTAAATATTTTCTTCCGTGATTAGAGGTGGAAAGTCTTTTCATGTTGTCCAACCTTTTTCTGCTCTGAGAAATGCAGGATTGTCTCTGAAAGTCATGTGTGGAAAGTGATATACACAGAGATTTGTATGCAGTGATTACTGTTTATGACATGTGATTATTTTATAAAGGGGCATGATCTTTATAAAAGACCACTAAAATGCTGTGAAACTCCATTTAATTGTTAGGTGCATTGTGCTAGAAGTAACTTTAAGCAAATACATTGATTGTATTTTATAGATGATTAATGCCTACAGAGCAGCTACTTTTAAAAACTTTTGTGATTTGTATAGGGGTCTGAAGGCATTTTTCTTTCTTCTTTTGGAATAAATAGGAATAGAATAATTTAAATATTTTATGGAGAGAATATAATACAAAACCTGAAAAAGTAAAATAGCTCAAGTACCTAGTTTGTGCTAAGAGGCCCCTATAAATGACTGTGACTATGACTTGTATGTAATTTTAGTTGCTGGAAATTTTCATAAATGGCATAAGCTTTTCTGACTCCAGTTGTTGCAGAACTTAATCTGTTAACCCAAGGAACTACATTTTATTAGCCTAGCTGTGCAACTGAGAAGCAATATAAGAACAGAGCTAATTAAAATTGAGCTGGAGAACCCAAATTGGTTATGCTTTTTAAAATGGTCTGTGAGCAGGCAATCTGATTAAATCTGAATAGGGAGAAGTTTTGCAACAAAAGACCAAAGTGACTGGTTCGTGTTGACTTAGTACAATACCAACTATAGGACTCACTAGTCCTCTGTCATTGCTGGGAGAGAGGTGTGGAGAAGGAAAAGTGACAAGAGATAAGGGCAAATATGTTTTCTGGACAGTATCAAAGTCTATGGCTCTCTTCCTTCACTTCTTCAAGGAACTGACTGTGTAAAAAACAAATGCCCTCAGTTAAATGCTTGAAGGATGAGATCTGTGACAAATACTAACAAGTAAAAGATACCCAGTACATTGGAGCCCCAAACCAACTACATTTCTTCATCCTTCTGCGTTTGTCACTGCTGAGGTATTTATATACATATTCTCAAGGTAGTTACCAAAACAGTTGTAACAGAGCCTCACTGCTGAACTCAAATGCCATAGCTGGGTGGAGGTATGCAGGTGTAATTGCATCCCTGCACTGCAAACCAAAAGCACACAGAAATTTTGCTCTGTAGCCCCTTGTTCCTACCTGCTTCTCTGAAATGCATATCTTGCCTGTACTTACATTACTGGAGCTGTGCAAAATGTCCACAGAAATGTATATCCCTCCAAGACCAGGAAAAAATCCAACTAACCCTGTGAACCATGTTGGTCAAAAATACCACTCATCTGTATCAGTCTTTCCTTTCTTTAGTCTAGCTGAGTTTACAGACAGGGAAAGTTGCTGGCAGAGGCAAATTCTGCAAATGGTTTTTAGCTGCAGGCTTCACTGTGCTGGCTTGCCTGCAGCTGGGGTGCTGGGTCTCACAGAGCTGTCTCTACTATAGGCAAGTGGGTGAGTTCATTGCTTTTAGAGGTTGTGTGCATAGCTTGAGGTATTGTCACATTTTGAGATTGTGTGTCCGTGAGCCAGCTGACAGGTGTGTGGAGAAAAGGACCAGCGGGAGCTGCACGTCTGCACTAATAGGGAAACTTTACCCTTGAGAAAATGTTGTTCCTCTTCAGCGTATGTTTTTGGATGGGTTGGTGATTACTTACACATATATCTCTAAAGTTGTGTGTGTATGTATCTATGTATGTATATTTGTATATTTGTGTGTGTGTGTGTTACACTTGCTGTTTTGTGACTATCTCGCTGCTTGCCAGGTTTTTATGGCTTTCAAGTATGTATGGTGGGAGACTGCCACCAAGACCCTTTACCAGCCTCAGAGAAACTGAGGAGCATTGAACCTGTAAGAGGACAACCCTTACCCAGAAGTAAGGTTTCCTCTCCCTTGGGTTTCCCTGTCAAATAATCCTCTTTGAACAGGAGTAGAAAGCAGATATTTAATTATAGTCCTAGGTTTCTTTATCATCCATCTCCTGTGCTTGCAAATAATAGTATACAAGAAGGCAGTATCTAGTAATGATTAATCTAAATCATCTTGTAACAGTCAGAACAATCTTTTTATGAGCCAAGCAGGTCGAATAGGGATGCATCTTTATTTTCAGCCTCTCACATAGCTACATCCCATTAGTTTCAAGGATGCTTTCCCTTATACACTCTGTCAAAGGCTGTTTTGGGAACTGTCACAGGTCTATGACAAAGGCTGCCTAATTCATACTTTCCACTTGGAAAAGACAGGTATTAAAATCCCTGCAATTTTACGAAGAATCTCTAAAAGAGATGTATGAGGTAAACATTTGGCTACACCTTAACATGCATAGGCATCAAACAACAGTGTTTGGCAGTTTGCAGCTACTGCCGATCCTTGGTGTCAGATGTGTCTCTATCATCTTTACATAGATCAAGCATAAGCTCTCATACCTTAAGGCCAGCTTGGCCTGCCTGTCAGCTTGATTATAGCCCCATGTATAATTTCACATGCTTCTGGTGGCTTTCATTCTGTTGAGATATATTTCACATGTCCTTATCCCCATCCTTTGCATGTTTTGAAGCACAGGGCTCTGTTGTGCAGAAATTGGATGTTGGTGCAGAAGCAACAGTGTACTCAGAAGGAACTGACCCCTGCAAGATGCATCCAGGGTTTGTGCTGAGGCAGCAGGGCAGCATTCCTTATCATAATGTTGTTGTTCACAGAGACTCTTTGTTTTGACTGATCTGCTTTGAAGTAGTGACATTAGGTCTTGGCCTGTTTCTCCAAAAGGGAGAAATTATTCTTTGACCAGGCTTGCAAATTGAATTAAGCCACAGACAGGTAGCTAGAATTGCCTCTTTGGGTGTGTGGGAGAATTGAGAAGGGTTGGGTAAAAAGTAGCTGGTGACAGCACTGGGCTGATGGTGATGTTGTTGTCTGCCTGCAGGTTTCTTCAGGGGATTTGGGTGGTCTGGAAAAGCACTGTGATGACAGCATCATTGAAATTGCTGAGGGAATGACTCAGCCAAAGTCATCAGTCTATCTCTTAGGGAACAAGTGTGGATTCTTCTCAAAAATCTTGATGTTTTCCTTTCTGTCTTTTGCATATTTATAAATTCATTGCAAGAAACATCATAGCATGTGCATTAACTGAAAGAATGAGAAATTGCCTTGGGGACATACCATTAAATCATAACAATTAATCAATCCCTGAATAGGAAGAGGGAGTCTGCATTTCCCAGGGCAAAACCAAAACAACTTCTGTGCACAGTGAAGAGGGAACTGGAAGGAACTTCCGTCTTGCTCAGGGTGAGATTTTTCTCCTGACTTTTGCTTCTCAAAGGGAAGAAAGTAGTATGGCCTCCAGACATATCCGGGGTCAAGAGTGAGTGACCTCCCCCCTGGCGGTCCCTCTCAGAGTCCTCCCATAGGTGTATAGTGGTCCCATGGCCATCCTCCAGATGGCAAACAAAAGACAAGCTGCAGCTTTTGTCCTTCAACTGGAATGTCTCTGTTAAAATCAAAAATGGTTGGGAAGCAGTTTGTCATCAGAGGAGAGATGTTATGAGAAAGTATGGTTATGTGCATGAGTTATATACTCTGGCATGTATGTGTGTATTGCCCTCCCTGCCACACTGCTTGCCCAAGAATGAAGTTCTTTTGAGTGCACTTGAAAGCTATAGCAAGATGTAAGCAAGAATTAACTCTGTTCCTGCAACCTGAGCCAGAAAATTTTGAAAACCAAGCTTCACCTTGTATCCCACTTCTGGTACATATACCTATTTGTCTTTGGTAAAATAAGACAGGTATTTCAGGGTATCATCTGTCCCTAAATCCTGTGGAATTCAGTGGATGAGAAACCTGCTTAGAACTTGGAGCAATTTTGAACCTAGCAGGTACAAGTGGCTTGAATTTTTTTCTCTTTTTAGAAAACAGATCAACAAAATTTTTTTTTTCAAACCTTGAAAATATGAGGAAGTTATAAAGGAAAGGAGCAGTGAGACTACCAGTAAAAGAATAATACTTGTTTTCTGCAAGCTTGTTATTTCCTGAGACTGTATCCTGTGTGAGTGGGTGTGGGTCAGACTCTCCTTGTCAAGAAGCTTAAATGTAAGCTTAAGTGTAAACTTGACAATGCAGATGGTATCGGTGTGTTGAAGCTGATGAGAAGGCAATGTAAGTGTGGGATGGTTTCAGATTCCCCAGTCTGGAAAGAGAAGTGAGGCATGGCTGGTTGGTAGCTGTAGATTTCCTTGTGTAGGTCACAGAGGAGAATACACCTGCTTTCCTCTTGTGTCTAACATACTTGCTGGTATCATTGCAATTTTCCCATTGCCGGAGCTGGGGCTGTCTGGCATGCTTCTGATTACAAGGCATCCAAACCACTACATTTGTTTTCTTGTCCATGTATTTTATTTCCCTTCCCACTTTGTCATCTTCCACCTCGAACCATTGCGATCCTGTGGTACTCTACAATTTTCTGTCTATTGTGGGAAAATCTCCGCTCTCCCATTTAGGAAGTGAAAACTCAGCTTTCATTGTCTAAGCCTTGCTTTGTCTCATGAGCCAAAATCCTGCCAGTGCTCAGTGAGGAGCAGGCTGTACCATTGCAATGTCAGTTGTCACCATGAACTAGTGAGGAAAGTTTGAGTTTTAATGATCTCAGCAAGATATTGTTATCAAGCACCCGAGGCAAAGCAGATATATTCACCATCAGTCACCTGCAAATCTGGATGGATTTCACTATGCAATATATTGCCAAGCTACATCACTATACTCAGTTGAAGATGGAGGGTTTTTTTGCAGAGACTGAAGTGCCATGACTCATGAAGGGCAGTGGGAGGGCATATTTTTGCCTTAACTGACAGAAATTAAGCTCTTCATGTGTGATTCAGATTTGGTTCCCTGCCTGTTTGGTCTTGGGCAAATCAGTTGAAGCTGGGCCTTTGCTGTTGCTCTGTAAATGAGACAGAAATCCTGCTTGCAGTAGGAGAGTTTTAAGGATAAATAGCCACGAGGTGTTCATGTACCATATTGCTGGGGAGCTGTATAAATATCTTGGTGTATAATGACTGACCTAGTTACGGACAGTGGCCTTTTCCAGGCAGACATTTAATGCCAAGAAGTGCACTGTTTGGGTTCAATTGCTTAAATGTCACTTGTCAGTGTTGACTTTGGGTCCTATGAGGAGCACTATCCCTTTGCCTTGTGTTTCTCATAGACTTGTGCTGTTTGTCAAGTGCTGCACCTGCCCTTTGCCTGTGTTAGTCATGTGCTCTGTGCCTTTGACTTCCTCTGTCACGTCTGCATGTTACTGGCTCTTCAAAGGCAATGAATAGGGCTCATATGATGGAAGGGGTGAACAGAAGTTGCAAGAAATCCTCAGTCCAGATACAACCCTTTCTGAGAGACATCTCCTTCTTCCAAACTTAACAGGCCTGTTGGCAGGATGGGGCATTTGGAGGACATTGGGAAAGGCAGTCTGCAGAACGGCTGGAAATAACTGTTGGGTCTTTGCCAATGAACCAGAAAGGGAAAGGTAGAGACACTTGCCATGATTCTCCATAGCTGTCGCAAGCAATCTCTGTTCCTCCCATTTTTCTTCACCTGAGGTCTTCATCTCCCAGTGCTTGAAGCTTGTGGTCTGGGCTAAAGAGGTAAGCATTTCAGCTTGGACTGGAAGAGGTTCACATCCTTTTGGGAAAGAACTCAGAACAGGACAGATAACACATGGTCATTAGCTAGGTACATTCCCTCCTTGTGTTCATACTTCCACCAGGTTGCACTGAACTTCCTTGAACTGATGAGTCCCTAATTCCAACTCCTATGGCAATAGATACTGTAGCTTCAGTAGAGCTCACTGGAAGAAAAAGACTTCAGCCCTTTTCTTCAGGAAAAGAAAAAAAAGTGGTTTGATTAAACAAATAAAATCACAATTGTATTCATTTTAATGACATTTCCCCTAGAAAGATAATTGGAAATGTATGTTTTTTATAATTTGAAATATTTACTTAGGGAAATTTCAAAACAAGATCACACTCTGTGTTTCATTATCATCAGAGTATTGTTTGATACAGAAAATAAAATGAAAAGTTTCAGTTAATGTTAAATAGCATACACCCTCTCTGATTTAAGGACAGTAATAACATCCTATTTTAACTGTTACAGTATATATTACATGTTATTTCTCATAGCCTACAGTGTAAAAATAGTGAAATAATCTAAAATGAAAAGTTTGTGGGTTTTAATTTTAAATGCAATTTTGAAATTTATAATTCAATTTCTCTTCAGAATCTTTCTTCCATGTGAAATTTATTACACTATCTAAATGAGAACATCCCCTAACATATACACAAACACATTTCCAGAAGATGATACTGTCCACAGAACAGCAATTCGGATTGACAGCCAGCTCTGCTCATCCAGTCTGGTACTATCCTATGCCTAGACCTGTTAGGTCTAGGTATGCTAGTGAATGTTGCAGAGAAGAGGAAAATCACTGTATCCCAAATTCACTGCTATTGTCAGTGATGAGCTATGCAAGTTAGAAAGTCAGAATTGACCAGAGGACACAATTTGGTGGCCCAGCAATGTAATATTGGTTCCAAATCCTTTTCCTTTGCATGTTGGTCTGAATACCTCATGTGGGTGAGGTTAGACTCTTCACAGATGTTGAATTCCACTTTCCTGTGGTTACAGTTGCATATGTAGCTTCTGGCTAGTGTACCAATGTTGGCTTAGGAAGTAGATGTATTCCGAGTCACCAATTCTGTTCTGTTAATCTAGTGACGTCAGTGAAATGACTCTAGATTTATACCAGTGTAACTGAGAGCAGAAGTTGGCCCAAAGTCAAGCACAGTCTTTCCACTTCTCTGGCCCAGAACAAGCTGTTCAAGACATAATTGCTGGGCCAAATCCTCAAGGGGAATGGACCCAGCCTACTATACTGGTTTGGTTAAGACCTATGGTTCCTTCACCTTGCTTTCCAGTACAATGATCAAAGATCTGATACTGAAATAGCTGAGATCAATAGCAGGAGAATTCACTTTGTTTTCCCTCTATGACCACAACGCATAAGTGAAAGTGATCTTGTTGGATGAGGGACGCAAAGGCTTGTGTTAATAACTTTAACTTTATGGTCACATCTGTCCAGAAGTTGCCTTTATTGATGGTTCAGGGAAATGTGGCTTCAGCACCACTGCCTCTTGGAAGGCAGCTCCCCTCCTGGGGTCCATATGCCCCAAGGGCTGTTCAGAGAGGTGCTGGAGAAGCCCATGTGTCAGGGCAGATTAGAGAGAGCATTTGTCTCCAATACAGCCCATTATGACCAGCCAACATACTCTGGTAGTCCAAGCAGCCAAGCACAAAGGATGTTCAGGTATTCTACACAAGGCTACAGAGGCTTTTCATTAGTTCTCCTGGACAGTCTTCTGGCTCTTTTTTTCTGGCAGGCTCTCACACGGTGACCTCTAACTCCCTGACACCTTTTTGTCCGTTTCCTAAATACACAATGAAGACATCAGTGCTCTGATCATTGACCAACAGCAGCAACACCATAGTCATTCATGTGCTGATCTCTGCTGCCATGCAGGATTTTCTGGCAATATCCAAGAGAGCTCCTCCCCACTCAGGCTTGGGAGGAGCTACCATCAACTGGGAGCATTGTTTCAGCCTGATGACATGTAGCTGAACAGGCCTGTTTCCATCCAGCCCTCTCATCTGATTATGAACTCCTGTGTGTGCCCTGAAAAAATGTGCACCTATGCGAAAAGTCATCAATTCATTAGGGATTCTCCTATTTCACGTGGTAAGAAGCACTAACTATTCATTGTCATGCTGAGCCCTTGGAAACCCAAAGCAGCAGAATGTGAGGAAGTAGATCATGCTGATGAATAAACCTCAGCCAGCAGTCACCACAGGGCTCTGAGTTTTCAGCAGCAGGTGTGGATGGATGCCACAGAGAGGGCACCACATGAAAAAAAATGAGCTTACAAAGATTTAAAAAAATCTTTCCTCCCTCCCTTTCCCTTCTCTTCCAATTCTCATGGGTAGTGCAGGGCTGCTGACTTTAGACTGATATGCAACTCCCAGGGGCACTGCCAAAATGCCGCTGCAATGTCTCATGGCACAACACTTCAGGCAAATACCAACCCAAGGGGGTGGGGGAACCAACTGGCCCTTATATATTGCAGCAGCAGTGATGTCATACACTCCAGCCAAGTTTGCTGGTTTGCCCAGCTCCTGTCTAGTAAAAAAAAAAGGTTGACATTCAGTCTGTGCCAGGCCAGGAATAGTCTGTAATTTAACCTCCTCATCACAGCTTGGTAGATACTGAAAAGAGACACTTAAAAAAAAGCTCCTATTTAAAAGAGAATGGAGATTGGTTTCTGATCAAGCTACTGGAAATCTGTGTGTTCCTGCAAGCTTTTTCAGTAGCGCATATCAGATGATGCCTATTATTAACATCTCCTACATTTCTCAGCATTTCCAAGCAGTTCTAAATGCCCAGCATCGCTTTCCTCTATCTTTAAAACTTACTAAATTCAGACATCCCTAAATGTTTGAACTAGCTAAATCCTGACCTAAGCTCAAACACCACACCTTGCTTGCTGGCTGCCACATTTGTCCGAAATGGTAAAGAAATGGGACCTTAGCAGGTTATTAAACTGGTCATGAACAGTTTCTTTGCCTGAAGTTCACAAGTTGCTGTCACACCTGTATAAGGCATAGCTAGATCAGTACAGTGCTGCTGTTTCCATCCAGTCCCAGTAATCATCTACACCTTGAACACTTGGTGCATATATTGCTTTTTTAGCTTGAAACATTACACTGCCCAAGTACTAGTATTATGTCCAGGCAAGACAAGGATTGTCACGAGGGTTTCAGAGGCAGTGACAGTCATTATTCTTTTCTTAATCAGTGGCACTGAGTTGTTTTTGTAACAGTGACTCCATCTAGGAAAACAATTGCTGAGATTACATCATGATCTCCATGTTTATAGTTACTGACTTTTCAGAAAAAGTTCTCAGTTTACAAGGGATGTTTCTCCAGACCTCTGTCCAGGAGGTCTGAAAGCCAAGCTTCGTCCTAGTTCAGGCACCACCACCAGTAAATACTGACAAACATTGTGCTGCTGTAATTTAGTCAGCAGTCCCATTGATGAGTGACCCAGAACATAATCACCATCTCCCACAGCTGTGTTGGTTTTGCACACTTAGGAGTACCACAGAAGCAGTAAAATTCAGATTTAACCTCTGAGCAAAGAACTGAGTACGGATCTCTGAAGTGAGGATGCCCTTTTACATCTGCCTGTGGCCAGATGTACCATTGATTTTTTTTTTCCTTTAGTTTTACTTTTTTTTTACCCAGACATCTTAACTGGCCCACAGAAAGCTCTGATTGGTGCAGGCTTATGCCTAAACACACTAACAGCTATCATTCCTCTAGTAAGGTGCAGGAGGCAATCACAGTGGGTGGGCACTTGTTGACACTTAGGTTTTAATATCATGAGCTGACTCAAAAGTTTCCTTAGAGAAGACCATGATATTTGCATTACCTCAGGGTCAGGCAGTTCTCCTTGTAGGAAATCAATATATTCTTGCAAAGATTAGGCAAACTATCCTGAATCTTGGGGGTTTCCACAGCAAAAGAGCAGCTGCAAGCAGCAGTGCTGAGCTTTCCTTTAGCGTCTTCTGACTCTGGTTCATGCATGGAAGCAAAAAGATATTTTGTTTACACCCCCTTACCACTCCAGCTGTCCACCTTTCCTCTCCTTTACCACAGGGACTGTGAAAACCATGGACTTTCAAACCTCAGCGACATTAGTTCCTAGTCCACCAGACTGACATCTATACTTGTTGACAGTAGAAAGTAATATACAGGTGGAGTGGAGGCACATATTTTCCTCTGAGCCCCCCTGAAAGGGTAGCAAAGCAGGGATGCAGAGAGCAGCAGGGAAGAAATCTTCTGGCACAACCCTCCTTTTTATCCTGAAGTTGTCACCCAGCCTTTGCAATGGGCAGCATGCCAGGAAACCATTGCTCGCTCAGCTGTTAGTCTCTGCTGGGGCTACCAGCCTATGTTGGAGGTTGTGACAGTTGTTTGCTGGGAACCTGACTGCACCCCACAAACTATCAAACCCTCCAGGCATTTGACTATTGGAACTCTGGGATAGATAGCTGTCTGTCTTTTTGTAGGAAATCCTGTAAATCATTCTAAAATGGTTTTAAAATGTGAATGAACAAATAAGTGAATGAACAAATAAACTAATGAATATGAAACAATCTTCAGATCATGCAAATTAATGTCTTTGTTTTCAAATTGCAGAATTCACTTAAGATCAAAAAAATGCTGAAAGTCAGAAACATCCTGGGACACTACTTCTATCAAATCTACATCACTGGACTATTTCTACCTCCTCACTAAAGATGGTCAGAAAAGAAGCGAAATACAAGAAGCAAAGTTAAATGCACGTATGTACCTATATTTCCTGTTTATATAACAGTTAAGAATCAAAACTGGGAGCAGGATGGCCTTTCATTTATCTTCTCTTTTTTTCTTGCAGCACTGTACACAAAAATATATGTGTGGGTGGGGAGAGAAACTCATTTCTGAAAAATCTTTGTACAAAGTAAGATGGAGAAACTCTATTAAGCTTATTTTATTTTTGGTGTAAATCTATTGTAGTTATGCATAAGTCTTTGGAATTGCATGGTTGAAAAAACAGGATATAGATTCACTATGACACTTCAAGTCTAAAAATAGGTTGGTTGAGATTTTTTTGAATAGAAAAGGAAGGTGAGGAGTTTTTTTATTTGGAGGAACAATTGAGCATGAGTAATTCAACTGATTAAGCTCAGGTCCTCTGACTTTTCATATTTTGACCAGCACTGAGTCATCATAGAGAAAAACAGGCCCTTTCCAAGACCCTCACTGAGATGGGCAAAGGTGGAATCATGGATTTGGACAGATTCAGGGGCTCAAATCTAGATCTGAATTTCATTGCTCAGTTCTACAGCAGATCCAAACTTGAGATGGAGATTTCTTCCACTTGTATAGAAGATGCTGCAGATGTGAATTGTGATTTTTCAGCTCATCACAGGTTTGTAATTCCATTGTTTGAAGAACTGGAGATACAGATCAGGCTATCCTTAATGAGTGAGTTCTAGCTAGCCCTTGAATCCGCTTTAGTTTAGTCAATACCCTGGTCAAGTCCTCCAATGTGAGAATAAGGATCTAAAGAGTTTACAGAGAAAACCTGTAAAGAGTTTTAGTGCATAGATTTCAAGTACAGATGAAGTGCCTATTTTGCTGTTCCTATACAGTCCAAAGATCCCCTCATCCTGTATTCACGCTGATGTGGAGATAGACAAAAACCCTAGTGCTGTGCATCATAATCAGGGATTAATGGAGGGCTGTGATATTTTACAATTGTGTGCTTTAGCTCTCAGCAGCTCTGGAACTGAAACTGAATGTTTCCTGTGCTACTTCAGTGGGTGTGCTAAAGTCCCCTAGACACTCCTGCCTTCTGCTGGCTAAGCTGATGTTAGCAACCTCTTGAGCTTCAATACACCAACCCAACCCGACCATATACAGCAGGTGGTGGCCAAAAGATTGTACTCCAACAATATTTGCTTGGAATACACACAGTAAAACCTCTTTACCTGTGGGGCCATTCTGCTTTCTCAAACAAGGGTTATATTCATGGCAATTGTCATGACAGAGCTGTGGCAATTATGTTTTATCAACTTTTCTTTCATTTTGGACACAGTGTGCAGCAATGTACCCAGTGACATTTCTTTTTAAGTAATTTTTGTTACTGGCTCTTCTTGGTCAAAAATGCCTAGCCTTCTTTGCTAAATGCATGCTCAGCGCTTGGAAGTGTTTAGGGTTGGAGATATGGAAAGGGAAGTATTTGAAATCTGTCTGTTATGTCTTTGCTTAAGAGCCTAAGTAAAGAATATGAGTTGAAATCACTTTTTTTCATGGCTCGTTCCAAAAATTAAACTATCTATCATGAGCTACTTGAATTGACCAAAATAACAGTGATTTTTCATGTTGTTTCTTGTGTTGCTAGCATCTTGTTTAGAATACAAGGTAGGACCAAATTAGTCAATGACTGATATATCTGGGAAATGCTCTGTGTCTGGTAGCATTGATATACAAAAATGATAATTTATAATTTTTGTCTTTGTAGAGCAGAAAGTTTCCTTCAGCCATTCTGTAAGAGGAATCAAAGTACAGCAGCACCGTCCAGAGGAATGGCTTTGTGCTTGTGAATTGCAAACAGCTGGAACTGCTTCACACAGTCACCTGCCTGTTCAATATCTGAAGTTAATCCTCTGGATAATTCACTCATGACTCTCATGAACAATGCAGGGAAATAAGAAACATACAGAAGGACATAGTGATTCCTCAAGTATTGGGAGTCTCCTGGATGATGCAGACAGAGAGGTGAGCAGCCTCACAGATCGGGCTTTCAAAAGTTTGTGCATAGCAGAACTCGAAGACTCTTACAATGAACCAGAACTTGCCATTTCACCCGACTTTGCCCTCCAGTTGTCTGCTAAAATTCACTCAGGAACATTAAACCATGCCATCAAAAGAAGCAATGTCTGTGACAAGTTAACAGCAAGAAACAATGAACATACAATATGGACTTCCACATTCCAGCAGTTACCAAATTGTACTCGGGAGGAGAAAAGGATAGCTAAAAATAACACCTTTGCCATAGAAAGGAAAACACTGAATTTGCCAGTCCCTGGTCCAACAAACAATAAGCATGTTTCAAAAGTGTCTTCATTGATTAAGACATTTGATAGGACTTCAGACCAAGGGTCAGGAAGTTCTCTTATAGCAAATAAGCAGCCCATTAAGAACAGCTTTCAAAAACATAAAATAAATCATGGAAATGATACTGCTTGCTGGGCTGATACAAACATTTTAAGCATCCACCAGGAACTTTCTGAATTTTCCAAAGCTAGTCAAGGTAGCCACTATCTCAGTGGCAAACATGAGCCACAGAAAAGACCTCATAAAGTAGACCTGGGTTATGGTGGCTCTGATGGCTATTATCCCATGCTGATTGAGATGTCAAAAGTAGCCAAGTCAAATTTTTCCCATTCTTCTAAAAAGGCTTTAAAAAACAGGAATGTGAAACTTAATGAACCAGCGAAAAAAGGTAATTTTCTTCACAGTGAGAATAGTGCTTTTGAATCATGGAATGTTCATCATAAAAAGTTGACTGAAAAGGAGGAATTTGTTGATATAAAAATGGAAAAGGCAAGTCTTGCATACCTGGAAGAAGCACCATTTATTGAAGGATCCCACACACGTGAACATAAGTTGTCACCTGTCATGAACACTGTTGCTAAGAAGCAGGAGAAAGATTTTGAGATTAAGCCAATTGCACCAGAAGCTGCTGTCCCTCTGCCAGCTCTATGTGTACCTCAGGGTCCCCTCCCTTCAGAAACCAAATTGCCTGCTGCTTTTCCTCCCACACCTCCCCCTAGGAACTATGCACACCAAGGTCCTCCTCGGCCATCCCCTGCCCCACAGGCACTTCCTCTTCTACCCCCCACCCAGGAGGTTCGTCCCCCAACACCCGCTACCCCTGAAGCCCCTCCTGTGCCACCACCCCCAGTGCCAGCTCGACTTTCTCCTGCTGCCATGTCCCAAGCCTCTGTCTCACCCCAGTCTATGTCCCATAGGATTATTTCACCCTCACTCACGTTCCAGGCACCCAACCCACCTCCACCAAGACCCCATGCCACCTTAACTGAAGAGGAATCCTCCAGCGCCCAACTGGGCAATACCTGTCCGCCCTGGAGGAGACAGAGGGTTACAGAAGGGGCAGCAGAGGGGAGACAGGCTGCAAAGGAGAAGTTCACAGACAGACATAAGACATGCTCATTGTCTGAAAAGCAGATTGGTGCTGAACCTGGTCTGGATGTGACTTCTCTGGCTAAACAGGCAAACTCCCCTAGATCAATCAGTCCCTCTTTCAACATCACTGAACTCCTAACTCCTGTCATACCACCAAAACAGGAGGTGGACACTGTTGAAAGTGACCTGATCCCACTGACACCCCCTCCCACTGACAGTACAGCATCAAAAGACTATGAAGAGAGCAGTTTGGGAGATTACAGGTCTTGGGATAGCTACAGATTGACAGCATCGAGTCTGTTATTCAACTTGAAGGATGTACGTAAACGTGTTAAAAGTATTTATACCCCTTCTCCCCTGTTAAAGGCCTTGGAGGAGAAAAATAGAACTAGGGGGAATATACAGGAAAGTACAAAAGTAAATGGCTCACTCTTGACTTTGCATGAAACAGGGAAGAAAAACATTACAGAGAAAGATGAATTGAATGATATAGCTTCTGTATTGTCTAACAGTGTTCATGAAAAGGACAATAAAACTGACTCAGCTGGACACTTTACAGAAAATTACCTGACTTTGACATCACCCCAGACAACAACAGACTTTTCATTTTACCAAACTGGAGACAACCTGCAGCAAGATGATTCAAAGCATGAAGATCTGGTTAAAAACGCAAGCAATAATGAACACTTCCCCTCATTCATATATGAATCAAATGAAGCTCATTTAGGAAACCATCTGCAGTATCCAGCACGAAGACCATTCAGTAGAGACAATGTAGATACAACAGCTAGGCAGCCCGTGCAAAGTCACGGTGTTCAGGGTGAGGAAAATGAGGCACAAGGTACTATTCAGAATGAAAATTTTGCCTTGAAAACACTCCTAAGCCAACATTCACCAACAGAAGGTGTACCTCATAATGATGCCCAAACCGGTATTGTGGTACCTGGCCATGAAGCACAAGGCAAAAGAAGCACTAGTTCATCAGAGCAATCTTTTGTCTCCACAGTGGAGCAGCCACTTCAGGAGGAGACATTTCTACAAGTGCCCCTGGTGCAGAAGGCATGCCTTCAAGAAAACCAGAGGACTGAGAGGGAAATGGGTGCAGAAAGTAAGAAAAGACACAAGGAGAGAGGGAAAGAGATTGGTGAAGATGAACTGCATTATTGTGCTTGTATCAGCCCTGGTATTAATGCAGCAGAGAAGAAAGAAAAAATGGTTACTGAGAATGAACAGAGCATCTTGATGGAAGAGCATGTAGGGAGAGAGAAAAGGGAAGAGACCAACAGCACAAATTCTGCTTCTGACAGTGTGAGGGACATGTCCATCCCCAGGTGTGAGGAGCCACAAACACCATCATCTTCAAGCTCAACCAAACCCAGTCTGTTTATGATTAAAGATAACACATTCAGGTCACCTCAAGTAATAAGGACTGTCAAGCTGCCCCTATTCAGATCCTTTTCCCTGGATGATACAGTTAGTAGCAGTTATAAGGAAATGGAACGTAGGTTTATGCCCCCAGCAGTTTACAACAAGCAGCAGCAAAACCTGTTGCATGCCCAGGAGGTAGGCTGGTTGGCATCAAGACACAGAGGTCAACAGAATGTGAGGGATGGAGCAACTGACAGAGGGAAAGAAGACAGTGAGCCTGAGTCTACTTCAGCAATAATGAATCCCAATCCTCTGGAAGATACAGAGATCTTTTCATTAGGGAAACTGATGGAAGAAGATAAAAAGACTTTTGTTTTGCTGACTAAAGCTGGGAAAATGAATGAGGAAAGTGTCTGCAGAAGTAAAGAGAAGCTTCAGACTACAAAGGCAAGACATAGCTTAACACAGCCAATTATAGGTCTGGAAAATGACCAAGCACAACAAAATAACCCCAACTATCCCACAGAAAGAAAGACAAATTACTTTAAGAATCATCGTTTATCTAACCGCAAAGGTGGCTCTTGTGCAAAAAAGATAATCACTAGAGAGACAATTTCTCCTGTGACTGGCTCCATATCAGAAGACCACACATGTTCTTCTGTATCCAATGATGCTTTAGAAGACATCCTACATACAGAAGGTGCACCAGTTTTGTTAGACAATCTTACATGCTCTGCTGTTCCAAGCCCCAGGTCAGGCAGCACAATGCCCTCTCTTGCTGCCAGTTCATTGTCAGATAAACCAACTATTTCTGGCTTTAGAGAGACAGAGGATGTTGTAAATCCTGTCTTGCTAAATATGGCACTAAAGAGGCAAATTTATATGCCTGCAGAAGAGATACCTGATTCAGCACAGAAGAATCTGCTTTCCAGTGTTGCAGGGGAAGCTGGGAGATTGGAGCCTGGGGGACTTGATGAGAGACCCACAGGAAAGCCACCCACTGTGCCACCAAAAACAGAAAAGGCTCTGCGTCGGGCTAAAAAGCTGGCAAGCAGGAGAAAGAAAATGCAAGAGCAGCAGAAAAAACATCAGACTGAGCATACAGATGCTGTAGGGAGAAAGCCTCATTCTGGACAGGCAATAGCACTTGCTTCACCCTTGGGACATTCTCCACTCCATCCTCACCTTCACTCGACTTCAACTCCCACAGAAACTAGTACTGGAAGACCCAGTGTTGCACCAGCAGTAAGCCCTTCATCCTCTTCAACCCAGCGTAAACTCCTCCAAGACCCTGAGTCTGGTCAATACTATGTAGTTGATTTACCAGCTGAAGCTAATTTAAAGACATTTTATGACCCAGAAACTGGAAAATATATTCAAGTCTCAGTCCCTTCTTTGGAACAGAATTTATATCAGTCCACCTCTTCAGAAATTAAGAATTCTCCCTATGCTTCCTACCCTAGAGTGCTGCCTTTGCCAGCCTCTTCAGTAGCAGCACTGAAGTCACCTTCTCATCTCTCTGAATCTACCTGGTCGATGCCCACTGTACCAGAGCCAGCTGAACTACTTGAAGATGGCCAGCAGGACTACATATACACTGAATCTGTGGATACTCCACCCTGCATTGAACCAGCCTCTTACTCCTACAGTCAAGATGTTGAAGAAACTCAGGTTCACTTAGGAAAGTGCACGAGCCCAACCACAAATACTGGCATAGTGACCCTCACCGATTTAGATGATTTTGCTGCTGAAGGAGTATCTTGAAAATGGAAGTAACAAAATATGCCAGCTAGTGTTTTTCAGAACTGTTTGGACAGACACATGCACACAAAAGCACATGCAGATTTGATGTTTGTACAACACTTTGTCTGAATCTCATTGTGGTTTGGGTGGGAAGGAAAGTGAAAGATGGCCATGTTGAAAGATGCAAGGTGATGATCACTATGAAGAAGAGTGAAATTGAGTAAGCACCAAATTATCAGTGAGATGAGGGGGCAATGCCAGCTAGACAAATACATACGCCAGTATGAAGCCACTGCTTGCTGCTGCTGCTTTGCCATTAAGCAGGCTGGGATAGCCAGAGCAAGTGTCCTTTTTCCCAGACATGTTGCTTGATACATGACACAAAATAAAACTCTGAGACCGTACTATGACACCTATGACTGATGCCACATCTACTGAACTTTCCTCACCCACTGCCTTTGAACTGTATTGACAGGTAGAAAGTATGGGGCTACAAGTATGCCATATTTACAAGATTCATTTTTTTGCACACATTGATTGCCCCAATGTTATTGACAAGAAGATTGTATACTGGATGCACAGTACAACAGCCATGTCAAAGAAAAGAAAAATAGAAAAAAGAAAAACAACTTTTAAACAACCAGCATACAGTTGCAGCTGCTCTATCCTTCTTATATACTTTTGCAGTGTCCACTAACATGCTGCTGAATTCTTTACATTTCTTGATAATTTCCAAATAGGTTCCCCCAATGTTAGGCATTATTTATATTGCAGCTTAAAACTTTAAGTTATCTTGATACTTGGCCTGAAATATTTTGGTGAATAGCAGGGTTGAATGAAATCCCATTAATGGTACTTAATTGTTTGTTATGACAGGAAGTTCTGCACTTACTGTATTTGAAATATGTTTTGCTTTGTTTTCAGGCTCCCACTGAAACATGGCACTAACTTTTAAAATCTGGAAAATGTACCTAATTTTGGTCTTGTGAATTCTTTAAAACAAACAAAAAATACAAAACATCCAAAGTTAATTTCTAGAAAAGTGCTTCTTTGAATTATCATTTTTCTTTGAAAGATCTGTATCAAAATATCACTCATCCTTCTGTAAGCTTTTTATCATCATAGATAATGAGGGAACCTAGGTGAAAAGATGGAAAAATTGAATGTAATGTGCCTGCTTATAAATGTCTATATTTGGAGTATTGGTTTAAATTTTTTTTTCTCATTTTCATACTGTTTTCAACAATTAAAACCGAAGTGCAGAAGCTCTAAAGAAAATACTTTCAGTCTGATTCACATTTTAGGCTTTTTTTACAGGATTGCTTTCAGTGAAGCAGCTCTTACCTTCCTGAAAAAGAAAGAGAAGAATCAGGCCTTTTGATAATAACTATGATGTGCAGATGGAACTTGGTTTATGCTGCACTCTCCCAATATTTGCACTCTGCCAATATTTATGGCAGAGATGTTCAGTAAATTTCCCAGGACTGACGCTGCTCTCAGGAAAGAGACCAACACTTGGTAGTTTGACTCCTTCGTTACCCTGAATTCAGCTCTCTGCCTTCCTCCATCCCTGACAAAAGCCATGTGTTCACAACCTGTCCTGGTCCCTCCAGACACTTCCTTTCATCAGTGCCATTTGCTGAAACGTTTCCCTGAGAGGTGCTAGACAAATACTAAGGGCATTGCTTCATTGATTTCAATGATTTTCTGAGGTTCATTTCACCTATTATGCATTTTGTGATTTGGTGGGTTTGGTTGCATCAGAGTTATTGGGTGGAAATGGAGATGCTTATACTGGTGTGGTTTAGGTTTTGAGCTTATTCAGCCAAATGCCCATATTGGAATAAACATTTATTGTTCAGTCCCCACCCTTGAAAGTTTTCAACGCCTGACTGGATATAGGCCTGATAACCTGGATTGGCCTCAGAGCTGACTCCTTCAGTGGGAGGTTCATGCAGAGACCTCCAGGGATCTTTTGCAGCCCGAATTGTCCTATGATCCTGTTCTGAAAGCATACAAATTTTTAAATCAACATTGAATTGGAACTCAGAAAATGCAGTTTCCCCAGGAAAGGACTTATTTTGAAAGAAATAAAATAAAAAAGAAAAGAAAAAAAAAAAAAAGAAGAAAGTCAAAATTGTTTCAGGAAAAATGATTGATTTTCAAGTTGTTAAATTAAGGGATATTGCTCTTAATATAAATACCTTTCTTTTTGTTACAAGTATTTTGCAAAACTGATGGTGCTATTCATGTTGTGCTTCTCTGTTGCTGTCACTGTATAGAGCCTAAGGTCTATTCAATATAAAGCCAAATCTCATCCACATGTTAAAATACAGATAAATAGATCTATTATGAAAGCCTAGCACAGTGCACAAGCCTTTGTGTGTGTGTGTGTGATATTACAAATTTAAATACCGTTAACAGCCGTTAACAAGTCAAGAAGTAGGCTCTCAGAGGACAGGATAAAAGCTTGCTTTCCAAGGGAAGACTATGGATACAAGGTATCTGTGCAAAGATTAAAAAACATATTGTAATTTGATAACAAAAATGTATGACTGTATTAAGAAAAATCCTTTTTACTTTGTTAACTGTCATTTGTTTTGTAGATATGCAACTTTTGCACCCTTTTATCAAGGATCTTCTTAAACACTTGCTGTGGAGAATGGGATGCTCCATTATACTACTTCTAGGAATGTGAGGCAAGCAGGGCATATTTTCCACTCTGCTGTGAAGGTAAACTGAACATGGGCATCATCCAAAAATAAGCCAATTCTGACTTGATTACCACATACATTTCAAGTAAGACTTTTTCATTTTGGTCTATCCTTTCAGCTAGCTGACAGAAACTGCATTCACAGTGGATTGTGTCTCTCAACATGTCCCAGAGGGAGTTTTGACCTAGAGAATTTGTAGCTAAATTGTTGTAGTGAGGTGGGGATCTTCTGCAAGGTAACAAGTGACAGGATCTGAGGAAATGACCTCAAGTTGCTCCATGGGAGGTTTGGATTAGCTATTGGGGAAAATTTCTGCACTGAAATGGTGTTCACAGTCATGGGAATAAGCTGTCATGGGAAGTAGTGGAACCATCCTTGGAAATGTTCAAAAGGCATGATGAACACTTAGTGTTACTTTAGCTGCTGAACTCAATGATTTTAGAGGTATTTTCCAACCTTAATGATTCTATGAAATGAAACAAACAGAACTGAAGAGTTTTGAGAACAGATAAGAAAGTGGTTCTTTTCATGTATCCTGAGTTTTCCCTAGAGCACTTTGCCACAGAGAGTGATTGATATCATAAAAGTGTTGCGCCAGGTCCCAGCCTGGTATTGAGTCCATTTGAGTATGAAGCCATCAGCAAACCTGTCTTTGGCCTAGACCACGCTTTTGACCAACTTTTTGCTAGTCTGTGGGAGTGTGTGTGTACAAACACAAACATGCAACCACATAAACAACCATATATATAAAAATACATATGTAGTATACCTATAAAACCTGTGTTTGCTTATCAATACAAGACAACAGTAATACCTGTGATGGTGAACACAAAATGTTTGTGTGTTAAAAGGAAGATAAATTACACCATTTCAAATAACAAATATTTTTCTTTCCTTGCCCTTTTCTGTTTGTGTTTGTTGGGGGAATATTTGCCATTGCTGCTGTGGGAAACAAGGTTGGAAGAGGTTAATACTAGGCAGAATGCCAGCTGTGAATTGACCCCTGTCTTTGGGAGAGGGGTGCTATGGGAAATGTGCAATAGTCATGAAAGCAGTTGTAGGAAAGCACTGTTTTGTGACAGTGACATTAAATCATAAGTTAAAAGAGATGTTGAGGCAAACTACGCTAAATTCTGCCTTGCCAGCAGACAGGGGTTAGGACTAAAGAACATAGAAGATTCTTTGCATGCACGGAAGCACAGTAGGCTGAAGGGAACAGGGGCCATTGCTTTCACTGTTTCCTTGCCCTGCATTTGGCCTTTTTGCGTGTTGTGTTTTTTGGTGCCCTGAGGCTTGTTTACAGAGATGGTTCTTCCTTGGCAGATGTGACTGAGGCCAAACCTGACTTACCTAGTCTTTGGTTCTAGGGCCAGAGCTACCTCCCTTTGAACCTTCTTCTCCTTCTGGGGCAACTGCAATGCCTCTAGTCCAGCTGTCACATGGCAGACTTGGACTGCAATCCAACAGCCGTGGCTCTGTTCCAAGGGCTTGAATTTCCTCATGCAAAAAGCTGAATTTGTTTTAGATACTTCAGTTTAATTGAAATAGCCTATGTGCGTGGATTTTTGTCCTCCTCGGGGGTTCAGTGCCTGCCTAAGTTATCTGTACAAGAACATATGTGTCACTGGCAAGTTCCATCAATGCAACTGTATTTACAAATAAGTAATTATTTATTAATTAATAAGCAAAATAAATGGGACTTGTTTTGCAGTACTGGAATGCCTTCAGCCAGCTTTTTCACTGTAATAATGTGTCTTTGTAATTTTATCTCCAGTTACCCTGGCAGAAAAAGTTGGCAACAGCAAACTGTGTGTGTATGTGTGTGGTACACAATTAAAAGATCTAGGAGATGACAGGATGCAGGGCTCCATCCCCCTTCCTCCTGTTCCTAAAGAGAGGGAGCAGAAAGCTGGACAGCAAGAACTTAGGTCAATGACTCCTGTGATCATTCCCGCCCCTCCCTGCTTTGCAAAGGCAGTGGGCTGGCCAGAGGACCTTGGGGATGTGGTGTCAGCACCCAGTCCAAAAGTACTGGAAGAGGATCACCTTCTTGGCACTACTCAGAGGACATCAGGGCTTTTGTATTTCCTATGCCCTATCCACCTGGGAGAAATTGCCAGGTGTGTAACTTGCCTTTTTTCACATTTCTTCTCAATTTCTCTTATTGTGTGCTGCATTATGACACAGCAGAGACTCTTCTCAAAGTGATTTTGGCTCAGTCCTTGTCCAGTGTTTTATTTGGGGCTGCTCTACTTTGATCCCTGACTAGCCAAGCAGTCCTTGCTGACAGTGAAAGTGTTACTGTGATTTGAATACAACAGTCCATGAAGGGAATAGTTGGCAAGCTATGTTTTTACCACCGAGAGTTTTGAATATATGTATTTGGAGGATATACTGTTTCCTTTCTGAGTAAGTAAAGGACTCTAAGTTTGGTCCCTTCTCTCACTGAAAAGCAGCATCAGAAGCTGGTGATATTGTACATGATGGGTAACATGGGCTCTAGTGAATACATACAAATGTGTAATTTGGAGAAACTGGTGTACATCAGTCATTTTTATTAAAGAAACTCTGCTTCAGAGCCTTATAGGAGACACAAAGAACACAGAACACTTAAGTAAATTAAACTTCAGTGTGGGTTTTTTTATTTTTTGAGAAATGCTCATTATAACAACAGAGATCAATAATTTATTTTGTCTTTAGAATGATTATTCAGGTCTTGTGATGATCTCATATTCACCGTTGTCCCCTGATATTAAAAATAATATTGTAATTAGGGGGTTTAAGTGGATAGGGAATGGCTGAAAATGACCTATGGTCTTCCCTTGTTTCTTTTTTATAATCTCAGAGTTTTCATGATGTTGATTTTTCACATTAGATAGTCAGATCTTTGGTACTCTGTGGCCAACTAGAGACTTGTTTCTAATGTGCTATTGAATGTACTTAGAAAGCAACATTTCAACAGTGCAAAAGAGCAATCATTTATGTCCCAATTGACTAAAGCTCTGTGTTTTTATTAAAGCAGATTTAACTCAAGCCTTTGGAGAAGCAGCTTGCCATGCTAAAAGATAAGCACTTTCCTGTATCAAAGTCTATATTGAATAAATTGAGACGTGGGGTACTTTGAAAGGAGAGTGGGAAGATTCTTTGAGAAGCAGGGAAAATCTCCTAGCAATGGAAAGAAGTTGAACTCCAGCAAAAAGTAAAAACTGCTCAAAGCTGGAGATGCACTTTGAAAAGTCAGGACTTATTAAAGGCAAGCTGCCTACCTGACAGACTGACTCTTCCCTATGCAGGCTTGAGCTCCCTTGTCCTGGAGCTCCCCAGTGCGTTCACACTCCTGCCCACTGGCATTCAGTGTCAGAGCCTCATCACAACTCTCTCTTCAGTTGTTTAAGACTGGCACAGGGAATGGCAGCATTCAGAGCACACAAAAATGGAATTATTGCTATGCTTGAATTGTCAATGTTGTAACCAACAACATTTCAGGTGAGCTTAGGTGGCCTTCTTCAGGATCTTCCTTACAATGACAGGACACAGGTGTCAGATAGACTCTGAAGTAAACACTAATCCTTCTTTTTATTCCTAGCACTGATAAGCTGTGGGGGATGAGAACTGGATCTGGCCCAAGAGAGACTCTTTCTTTGATTGCACTGAGACTGGTCAAAGTCTTTTGGCAGAAGGTTTCTACTGGTGAACACTGACTGTCTGAACAGGTCCCCAAAGACTGCATCCCTTCTCAAGGAATGTGGGTGAAAAGATTCCAGCATAACTCCATCCCAAAACTGCCTGTGCTATTTGAAATTTCCAAGAGGAAGTCAGAAAAAAAATTAGAGGAGAATGTTGTATCATTTTATAATAAGACAGTGTTATTGCTGGTAATGCATCAGAACATGGATGTTCACCTATATAGAGATGCATCTAGATATGTCTACATGACTATATAAAATGAGACATAGTATTCATGTTCTTCTGAAGTGTCTGGCTATGGTCTCAACAGTGTCCTTGAACTGTTCTTTGCATCTCCCACCTGTCAGTCCACATGTCCTCTTATTTGCCCCAAGGGAGCTCCATTTTCCTCTGCAATTCCTATGTTTCACTACCCCAGAGAGATGAATGTTTGCCTCTTTCCATACTCTTGCCAGGACTAGGGTTGTGCCTGGGACGCCCCCATACCTCCATCTCTGCTGGAACAAGTGGTTGCCCACACACAATCTCCTTTTGCTGAAGGCGCTGCAGTTGGTGAATCCTGAGCAGTGCCCTGACTGGTCCAGGCAGAACTTTGAAGGGGAATGGAGACTTCCTTTTGCTTAGTATTTCCTCTTTGTGAAACACCTGCATCATCATCCTGAGGCAGCAAACGCTTCTTTTGGCAATGAGATCAGCCCCGAGATTTCAGCCAAGCACCAGAACTGGCCCTAGCACTGACCCTGCTCACAGTAAACTCCTTACCTTAGCAACCAGATGAGCCCTGACATGAAACAAGCAGGATCAAATACCAGCTGGAGTACTGGACCAAAAATCTACTGACACAGCTAAGTCACATGCCTGCCACTCAGCAAGAATTTTCCAATAAAACAGCTTCTTGGCTGAACAAGAGACTGCTTTGACAACCTTGAAATTGCTGGTAAAACAAAACAAACAAAAAAGCCCCAAACAAACAAGCAAACAAAAATTTGGAGGTTTTTTGTTTTTTGGTTTTTTTTTATTTTCCCCCGACTTGTTTTCTGAGCTGGGAAATTTGCTCAAAAATTATTGAGAAGTCCTCATTTGCTTACGCGGATATCTGAATAAATATTCCTGAACCTTTTCTTTTGGGTTGACAACTTTATAAAATAGTCATTAATTTCAAAACATTTAAAAATTTGAAACTAATGCCAAAGTTTTCAAAGATCTCAAAGTGTTTCCAATAATCATTGTTGGTTTACTAGTCTGTAGTTTGTCCAGTTGAATATTGTTTTCACATTTTTTTTCCTCAATGTTTTGTCTTCAGTTTGGGTTTTCGATCTGTTTGGGTTTTTTGTTGTTCTTTTTTTGGTTTGGTTAGGTGTGGGTTTTGTTTGTGGTGGTGGTAGTGGCTAGTTTGGGAGTTTTTGTCCGTTTTGCAATGAGGAGGAGATGTTACCATCATAAAAATGGCTTTATGAGGAGAAAAGTTTCTGATGCACAGACAAGTGCTCCTAGCGCCAGCAGTCACGGATGAGCCGCTCTGGAGCTCCCTCTTTCGCTGGGCTGCGCGGGGCTCTGGATACAGCTGCCGTGCTACCGACTCGGCGCTGACAATCTTCTTACTCGCACTGCGGGGGGGACTATTCCTGCTCATGACTAACTGCGCTTTCAAGTGGCAGAGGAACCTGTTTGTAGTTTTATATCCTTCTGGGCATTCAGGACATGTTTAATGGTGTGCAATAGCTGCATCCCTGGGGTATACTAAGAGAGGTTGTCTGATCGGGCTCAGCAGGACACTAACCACGTGGTTTACTCTTGTCGATTTTTACGCTTCTCATCGGAAAAACCCAAACAACAGCCTGGTCCTTGGAAAGCTTCCAGTCACACTCATGCTGTGAGAGTGGCACTAACATAAGGGCAATGATACATCCACGCTGTGCTTGAAGCGCTCCTTCAGTGTGTGCAGCTTTGTCAGTAAAACTGATCTTAGGACCATGGCATAAGCAACCCTGTAAATAAGCAGACCTGGTGGTAAAACAAAAGTTTTATAAATGTGACTGTGTCTATACTATGGGCATTTGCTGGAACAGCATTGTCAGTCATGGTCGTGTTCACCAGACAGGGCTGAGCAGGAGGAAGCCTGTGAAGTTCAAAGGCCATAGATAAAACCACACAGATCCTAATATGTGCTTTTCATTACAGCTAATCCTAATCCAATCTGAATCAACCTAAACCCTCACTCATTCCCAATTCCCCCAAACTAATGCTCACATTGCTGTGTGTATGCTGCTAATGCAGCAGACAGCAGGCATCATCTCCTATACCGTGCTGGGCTATTTGAACACTTTTCTGCTCCTCACAGTTTATTGCCATCTCTGCTGGCAGAAGTACTTCCTGATTCACCTGTAGTGAACCCAAAATGTTCCTTCCTGCTGAAAGAAATGTCGGGATTTGAGTTCAGGAAGAAAGAGGGTCCCTGGCAGAGAGCAAGGAAAGGGAAATGATAAAGTAAGAGCAATGTGCTTATAAGGTGTTATCATTTACAAAAGTGATATCTGGCCAATGTAATTCTCCCTTCTGGCAAGTCCTAAAGTTTGCTTTCCTATGTGCCTTGTGGTCTAAATATACCCATCCTGACACACAGGAGCTATTTTTTTGGGGCCCATATAAGTCCCTGAGACAGAGACTACAAAATCTAGGCTGAATCACCTGCCCATTTGGTGGCAGCAGGAGCATGGTGTCTCCAGTACTTTGGCTCCTCCTTTTCTGGCTAATTAGTGTAATTCTAAAATCTAGTTAATAACAATGATTCTCATTTATTCACTCCTCTCCTGTTTTCAGTGTCTGGCAAACAGTGTATTGCAGAACAGAAGAGTCCCAGTGTCATGAAAGTAATTTTAATATGTACCTGATTCATCAAGTTGGTGCAATGGCATAGCTCTTTACAGATTATTATTTTTTTAAGTTTGATTTGATCAGAACTGGGTAGAAACACAGAGTTTCCTGTAAGCAAGAGGCTTCCCAGCCTCAACACCTCTCTAGACACTTGTGATTTGTACAGAACAGCAGACCTATGACATTTTAACAAAAACAAACAAAAAAAATTAATCCAACAAGCCAGCTACTTCACAAGAGAATTTCAGTCAAGATCTAGAGATCCCTTTGTGTGGGACAAGGAGTATCATGTGTATCTTCAGCTGTGCTGCTACTCATCTCTGATGACAATGTGATGTAGACAAGACAGTGTGTCATTGAGTAGCAGGGTGACACAGTCACTGAGGGGTCCCAGATGGCCCAGAGAAAGGACAAGTCATCTCCTACACTATGGATGCTGGTTCAGTTACTGAAAAGGGGGGGAGCCCTTAGCAAGAAATACTTCCCTTAGGTATGTCTGTACTGAGAACAACAGAGTAGCATAGGGATCATGTTGGCTCGTCACAGTGCAAAGGGGTCACTAGTAAAAAAACACTGAATAAAAAACACTCCTCCTCCCTTTCCTTCTAGCTTGGACCCCAGTTGTGAGCTTCACCCCACAGCCTCATAGTGGAGGTAGAGATAAAACATTGTGCAGTGAGTCCTGGGCTTTGCTGGCAGAGAAAGGGCTCTGTGGAGTGCATGAAAGTGACTCACCTAAATGCTGCTTCTGGGCCCTGTGGAGGAAAACCCCACCAAAAAAAGAGGACGAAACTGCAGTTTGAGTGCACATACACACACACACACACACAAATGCCTGGTTGCTTGTTGTCTGTGTTGTTTGTCTGAACAACAAGCTGGATCATTGGTCTGGTTTACTCCCAGGTTCAGACCCATGGAAGTATTCAAGTATCTGGCTTTCTGAGAGGGATTTTGAAACTTTCCTTCTGACCTCTGTTGAATGGTGATTGTCAAAGCCTCCTTGGAGGAGCTCTGGCTCAGTCCCTGTTGGGTTTAGCTCTACAATAATGATACAGGGGAGAAATAAGATCAGCATTTTTCTCATGTACATCTCCCTTCCCTGCCAGCAGCCAATTTCTTGCGCACTGCTACAGAAATATTTCTAATAAAAACTAACAACTCCCAGGGATGCTCCTATCCCTTGCTATGCCAAGGACTGGTGATCTCATCAGCATCTTGGTTCTGAAGCATCTGCCAAAACCTGATGGCTTCAGCCAGCACAACGGAGCAAGGGTGAGCCAGCTGTGATATAACAGGCAGAGTTTAGGTTCCTGGGGAGTCTTCTTTGCAGAGATGGGCTTCTTCATTTAATGGGCTTTGGATCTTATTTAACACATTGCCTCATGTACAGTGTGGTGTAAAGAAGCTGTGTGAACATAATAAAAACCCTCAGCCTATTTGTAGCTAGGGGACTCCTAATAAATTTGCCACTATAGCAAGTGTTAGTCTCCAGGGCCAGTACTGAATGCTGGAGTTTAATAAAAAAGAATTCAGAAGCAGGAGAAGTGAAAGGTAAACCAGTTCAGCTGACAAAGCTAACACAATTTAATTAGAAATTAAAAGTTTTCTCCTGGCCTTGACCAGTCCCAAGGACCAGTTCTCAGGCTGGCTTTGTCTGGCCTGCTTTTTGATGGCTGCTCTTGGGATGCATTTTCTGACCGTGCTGTCAGAGGTCTCCCAGCCTGGGCTGAAGGCACTGGTCAGAAGGCACAGGAACTTGCATACCAGATTTGACCTTGGCAACTGATGAGCTGATTAGTATGCTCAGGTGGCTGATGGGGCAGAAGATGGGTATGTGAGTCCTGAAGGATGGCATATTTCCAGGTGTCCACCTGTATATGGCACTGATGTCGCAATACTCTGGACTTGTTCTGGGACTTAGAAAGCAGCCACTCTGATACTAGACTAGCCCAAAGGACTGGGTATTTCCTATGTTCAAACAGCTGTCACAATGTCAGGTGCTCCAGGAGACTGTAGAATGACTTAGCTCAACTGCCCAAGACCAGAAACAACTTCAATAACTTTCAGAAGAGGATTGGGGTGGGCATTAGACCTAGAAGTAACTCAGCCTGCAAAAAAGAGCTGCCTTTTGTCACTCTGCATGTGAGAACGCATCATGGCTAAAATGATGAAAGCAGTGGTTTTTTCCTTCTCTGTTTCGTATTATGGATGTTACAATAAAAAACACTGACTACAAAAGAAGCCATCAAAGTTAAATACCAGAAGAGTTATTGGAGGCCAATACTTTACATTTTGGTGAGTTTTAACTGTTATGACTGTACCACAGGAAACTTCTCACAACTCCAAAATATGACACCCAGGTTTCTGAAACAACAGACCAGCACCTACTTGTGGGAGAGAGCTTAGGGAAGGCAACAAGGACATTGTGGTTGGATTATTAAAATATTGTCAGCACGTCATTCTCAACTAAGACTTTATTTGCTCTATGCAAGTGAAATTCAGTGTTGCTAAATGACAATGAAATTCACACTCTTACAGGCCAGATCCTTGTAAAGGGTTCTTTGGTAGTTATCAGGAAAATATCTTATTTTGTGGTAATATGGTCACCTAAAGTCAATATTCTAGTACATCGCAAAGGAAGTTTTTAACTGGAAAGAATAAAGCATTGTTTATTGTACTCTGCTGCTCTTTTATTTATGGCATTGTGGCGGTGCAACCACCCCCCTGGGTCACACTATGATCTCAGAGAGAGGTGTCAAACCCTTCAGTGGAGAGGTCTGAATTATGTACACAGAGTTCAGGTATCAATTCAGGGCTTCTCGCTTCCGCTGCTTCACACGCTGCTTCCACTGTACCGCCAACCAGGCACAACAGGATCTTTATCGAGTAGCAGCTCTTTTAGAGGGAGAATGTGCCACAGCAGCACACCACAAGCATTTCATCTCCATCCCCGGTTCCCTCGTGGTCCACCCAGCAGCAAATGACTTCCTCCCACACTGTGCTGCCTTCTTTCTGCTGCAGGGAAGCAGAACGCTTGAGTGCACAGCAGAAGTGCAGGTTTCACGGAGATAAAAGCCCTGCCAGCAGGCTTTTATCCCTGGCCATGACCCAGGATGGGGGACTTCTCTGAGAAGTGGAGAGAAGATCAGACCAAACTCACCAAGGGCAGCAAACTGTGGGGAACACAGAGGGGAGGGCATCAACTGAAAGAGGGAGAAGTTTAGTGGTAAACCAGAATCTTTATCTGTATGCACATGGCCTTCAGCATTGTTGTAAATAATACTCCTAATAAAGAGCCAATTAGACAAACAATCTCATTACTATCCAGCATGCAGTGTAGGAAGGGCTAGCCTAAGGCATAACTAAGCAAATACGCATTCACAGCTCCACATTTCCTGCTATAATGTATGGAGGCATAAGACACTTAAATAGATTTGTAAGAGATAACAAGCATGGAGAGCTGAGAGAATGGCAAACCACCTTATAAAGCAGTCCCATGGTCTGGCACTTTACATCAACCCCCTTTAACAAAACCCAGTCCAACATGCTGCAATCATGCCCTGAGCACACCCTGAGGATGGACTCCCTGATAACCCTGCTGTAGCCTCCCTACTGCCAGGCTCAGTACAAACAGGCAAACAGCAGCATGGGCATGGCACAAGCTTAGGTCAGCACCAGAGCTCTCCTCAGAGTCATGAATGAGAGTGAACCATAGGCTTTCCTCACAGTTGTGAATGAGGATGCTGGGATGTGGCAAAGCAAGGGAAGAGGGGTATGAGGGTAAATCTGGGTGTTGTGGATGTCTATGATTTCTTGAGAAAGAAGCCCAGGACTGGATACACTTTGCCAGACCTGAACAAGTGACATTTACACAGCAACTATTCATGGATCGTGGTAGTACAGAAATTCAGAGAAAATTACTGCACAGAATCCAGTGACAGTGCAGTTAGGTGTCAAACAAATCTTTGTCTTACAAACATTCCTCATAGCTTGGGCTTCCATTTTCCCTTCATACAACTGAAAAGATATCATGCACATTAATTTTGGAATAGCTGCCATGTAAATCATCCCCTCGGACTTGGGCCTCTCATGCTGGGGATCAGCCTGAGTGGCTTTTTATAGCCAAGATATAAACTTTTAAATGCCAGATTTAATCAGAGCTACTGAAATGGCCATTACACAGTGGTTTAAGTGGCATAACCCTGATATATGACAGCACAGAAAGCAGGCAGGTGGCTCATCTGCAGTCGGAACTCTATCTTGAGGGGAGCAAGGTCTGGTGGCTAGAAGCAAGCACGACTGCGACACAGATCTCTCGAGTTTTGCGCTTTCCCTTGTGCTGCTGCTTAGAGGCCTCAAGCAATTTCCCTTGGGATGCACCGCCCTGAGCGGACAGGTCTCGGATAACACCTTGAGAGGAAAAGGTGGCTCACCATGCCCTGGTTTCCCCAAAACATTAATAAGAATGTGAAAATGTATCTGCCTCCCCAGGCAAGTTGCAAGAATTGTTGGCAGGTTGGCCTAGGGTTTAATACAACATAGTGTAGACTCACACAAACCTAAGATCTTAGTTTCTGGCTGACTTAGAGCAATCACCTACAAAATCTACTGAATAATCATAATCACAGACACATTAGACACTGAAGAGTCTAAAAGACTTTGTGCTCAGGCTTAAGGGGGAGTAATGCTGGTTTGCTTCTTAACAGGAGGCTCTGTAAAGCTTTGAGCTCCCTAATTTTGCAAGTTATGAGACACTCAGCAGATTCCAGCCATGTATGGGAGAGCCTCCCCCACTCTACAACATTTCTGTGGTCTAAGCAGAACCAGACAACCATCAACATGAGAGCAGATGCTTTAACAGAGAAATTGATCTGAATGAAAAGAGTACAGGAACTTTTCAGGGTCTTCTTTCTAAATTTATTCAAGGATTAAACAAACAGAAACTACAGCATGCATCAGATACTTTTCTTTATTGTACAATGAAACTGTGGACTTGTTTGAATTTGCAGCATTTCCAGCAACATCAGGCAGACTTGTCAATGTTATCCAGTTTTGCACAGTCACTAGAGTGTCGCATCATGAATTATTAAATCAGTGCTTCGTGGTAATACATAATTTCTTATCAATTATTCATGCTAATGTGCGTGTAGTTTACTTAATTGTGTTATTGACGATCAAAAGTAATTTCCTGAAAATCCTCAAGGACAGAAAATTTAATCAGCATAACTACTTTTCAGATGCAATGCTGTTAAGTATTCTTAATTTGCTCAACAATTCACTTATTTATGTGCCTTTCTGGAGGAAATACGAGTTTAATCAAACAATTAGATTGAACAGTTAGTGTACAGAAGGGCTGAAGTTCAACTGAATTCAAGGTAATTATGTTGAAATGAAGTTGGTCCTGCCTCTTTGGACTGGAATAATTTTTTAGTCTTTTTTTTTTAGGAAGGGGAGGGCACAAAAATTATAATTGGAAAGCTCACTGACAAGTGATTCTCACTCCCCCAAAGAAGAACACAGAGATCTCTTTTACTTTGGTGGCACAAACAGGTAGTTGCTGTTGTCTAAACTAAGCCATAACTTGCAGCCAGAGAAGCCTCCTCCACTCACAGTTCAGCAGAGCAGCTCATGAAGCTGAAACACAAAGGTGGACCACGGACTACTGCATGTTCCCCTCCCTGCAATAAGGACAGTTAAGGATCCCCAAAAGAAACACACTGTGTGGCAGAAGTAAAGCAAAATTACTCCATTTGAAAAATGTGGACCCTGTCTGACTTTTCTGGGTACTCGAATCGAAGGACAGATCGAGCAATCACCTCTCTGCTGTCTTGTATCCAGGAGATGCAAACTGCACGCTGGGGGTACCTGGCACCCTTCACTCCTGGAGCAATGAAGGTTCTTGGTGCTGCCAAGCCACTTCATGAAGACCAGGGCTTCCACCCTTAGAGTGGCTGCTGAACCAAGCCCTCCTTCATGGAAGACATGCACCAGTTTGTATGGGAGGGTCCTGTGAGCACCAAAGAAGTCACAGATTCTGTGAAATTCATAGGCTGAGATCACTTACATGGAGGAGACCAATTTTTGCTGCCAGCCTTACTTGGGACTGCCTTTCCAAGCACACCCCCAAACTTAGATTCTGGGAACTGCCTAACAAATACCAGTGTAAAAGCTCATTTCCTCAGCACATTGCAGGTGGTACTCAGGAAAACAGGCTGGATTAGAGGTGACAGGAATCCTTCAATTAACCTCCACATTATTTGGTCAAGTCTCGGAACAGTTGCTTTCACCCTCTTCTCCACAGGCATTTGTGGACAAGCCCAAGGAGCCTGCAAATGGCACCCAAAAAAATGTAAGTCCACGTCACTAAGTTTAAATGCATTTCCCACCAAAAAAAAAAAAAA
>VXAU01005056.1:1761323-1896584 GCA_013399695.1 Formicarius rufipectus | reverse complement strand
AAAAAAAAAAAAAAGAGAGGCACCGAAGATTAAAATGACTGGTCTTCAGATCTTAGTCTGCTTTGCTTTGGGGAGGTTTGAGTGCGAGATAAAACTGTATTTCCTAAGGCATCAATTTCTCCTTTGTACTGTGCCCAGTCTGTAATAATTAATATATTTTCATATCTAGATTCATTACAACAAGCATTTACTAAATGGAATAGTCTGATTTTGGATGGCATAAAAAGGAATATCTTTCCAAGGTTAATTTCCTCTTTATTAAACACAAAACACGGCAGGACATATTTGCAGTCTCCTTTTCCAAGATAGTGATGTTAAAATACCCTCTGCTTTGCACCCATCTGTAGACAACCACACTCTCTATTAAATACCAGCATTACTGTTTGAAGCTATGAATGCCACTTAGAAGTCATGTGTCTTTTACATGTAACCCAGGGAGTGGCAAGAGCAACAGATTAATGTTCATATAGAAGCTACTGCAAGAATAAGCTGCAGGCTTTTTACTGCAGGTAAACTGAACTCAGCAACTTTCAAGTAATGTACTGCATTAGAAGTATCACTTTCAGAGAAAAGAAGACAGAAAGAAAAAATTATTTAAAGTTTTGTTCTATTTTCTGCTTCTATTACACCTGGATTGCATGGGATAGGTTTGTTTGAAGTCAAATGCCTTCAGAAAACAACAGGACAAATTGGGATATACCTGGATATTCCTTCACCTCTGTTGTACACAGTGGGGTAACTGGTGCCTGAGTGCCTCTCCTGCCCAGAACTCACATCTGGAAGCAACATGCTGCTGTCAGCCATCCATCTCACACAGAATAGGAGTGCAGGAGTGAGCCAGGACCTCTGGGTGTCCCTGGGATGTTGTAGGGGGGATAAAAATACTTTCACAAATGTTTCCAAACACAGATAGTGCTGATAAATCAGGGAAATGAACATACAGCGATGCAAGAAAAGCAAGGGTGTGTGAAACGTAGCCAAAGTGGCCACTCAGCTATGCCGTGTCCCTGGTGGCTCCATGACGTCCCACTGGGCATGGCCACAATGCAGTTCACCCTCCAGCACAGTGCCAGCAGCAGGTCACTGCCCTGAGCTGACAGGCCAGCACCAGTCCGGTCTCATACACTCTTCTCCCCTTCTATGTGCTCCTTGGCTGGAGAGGGCTGCTTGTCCTGGCTGCCCTCAGGGCAGGAGGTTTTGGCAGGAGGAGTGGGGCTGCTGCTGGTGGCAGGCAGGAGATTGGCAGACTGGAGCACAGCCTCGGAGTGCTCCCGTGCCTTCATGCGCAGCGCGGCCACGCTGGCGGTGCGGTTGCTTTGGCAGCCATAGGTGGGCAGGAAGGAGAGGCCCATGGGGTCTGGAACACAGCACGAGCACAGCGGGCTCCCTGGAGAGGAAGGAAAGAAGGCACTGTCACTGGTGAGGTAGGTCATGAAGGCTGACTGTTCCTTCCATGGTCAGTCTGATGAGGGCAGAGATGGGTTTGACCTTTTGGGTAAATAAATGTTCTCTGTAACAGGGTTACAAAGCCATATCCCATTCTGCTGGTCTTATAAAGGATCTTACACTGTGAGTCATCCAGGATGACAAACAGAGTGAGCAAGGAAACCAGAGGCAGAGGTGAGCAGTGAAGTCTATATCACACTTGAGATTTCCTCACAAGTGAGGCTCAGCTCATTCCCTCCTCTCATATCAAGCTGCTGCTCCATGGTTGCCAGCAGCCCCATGCTGGAGATGTACCCTGCTCTCCACTAGCACAGTGAGTTTGATCAATATGGGCAGCAGCATTTAGTGATTGAGTGTAAGGGTCACTCAAAGACTAGGCACTTGTCTTTGCCTGAAAGATTACAGCAAAGAGAAATGTAAAAATATTGCTGTTATTATGATGACCTTCCCCTATCTCACTGCAACATAAGATAGACTTTTCCTTGGTCAGTTATCATGACTACCCACAAGAGACTGTTCTACCTTTACCCACCAAATGTCTCTGCTACTTAAGGATGACACCCTGAGGAGAATGGCCTCCAGAAGTGAGACAAGGCTACCTAAAGCAACTGCTGCTGCTGGCATGGCTTAAGAGTCCCACTGGGAGAGATGGGGCAGAGCATCTCTACCCTGTCATCTGAGACACGTGGCTGTTCCAAGCAGGCAGTAAAACACTGGAGAGCAGATGAAGTGGGTATTCCTCTCCCTTTAAACTAAAAGGCTCCCCTGAAACCCACTGACAGAGGCAGTCCTCACCCCACCAGCTGCCTTCCTAAGCTGCAACACTGCAGGCTCTTTCTCTAGCTTATCTTTGATAATGCTGGGATTTGGGACAGTTCCCAAACAAGCACATCTGGAAGTGTAGGTTGATCACTGAGTAGGAAATGAAGTCCGTTCAAAAAGCCATTCTGTTACCTAGCTTATATTCATTTACTGAATGAAGGAAACTGCGTCAGAGGAGTGTAAAGGAGAAGCAGGATGGGATGGCTGAGCTACTTTTTTAATTTGCTCTATGGTTAGAAAAGTTGTGTGACACCATCTTTTCAGGGGTCTCAGAGGCCACACAAACTCTGCATCCTCTTGTAAAAGCCTGTTATTTGCTGATACGCTACCTCCCAGCAAGAAACAGCCCAGCTGCACACATCCTGACATGTTGCAGTACCTTCCCCTGATCTTTCCAAGCCAAGGACTTGCTTTAATTTCTGCAGTTAATATTTGAGTTAAATGGCTCATGACTAAGTGATGGAACTAATAACCTGCAGAGAGCAAGTAGTCTTTCTTTTACACTTCTGTTCTTGGCAGTAACGGGTCAGCACCCATCTGCTAAGGAATGAAGGCAGCCGGTTACTTCTTTTTAGGATGTTGGTAAGACTTTTCCACAGCAATTTTAAGAGATTTGCAGTTGCAAGTAACATTCAGGAAAAACTACTCTTTGCATTAAAAACAACAACAACAACAACAACAAACCAAAAAAACCAACCAACCAACCAAACAAACAAAACAAACCAGAATCTACAAAGGACAAGTTATTAACTTAAATGGAAAGAACCATTTTCTCTTGTAATACTTTTCTAATGAAGCATATGATCAGCAGACCAACATTTCTGTGAGTCCAGGCATTCAAATGAATTGCACAAGCAAGTTTCAGCACTTGGCTAAAGTCCTTCATTTCTTTTGCCTTTACCTCCAGGAAGCTCAAGCTTGAATTCTGTAGCTGTTTTGAGCAGGTCAGAACGTGGGTTTAGAATAAAATTCATTAAGTAACATAACTTACAATTTTCGCCAGCACCAACCAAGCATGCTCCTAAAGTAATTTTTTGCCCTGTTGAGTCACAGCCATCCTGGGGCTTCTGAATGGCCACTGTTTTAACAAGAGGGAGCAGAGGCCCTTCAGAGTCTCTGCAGTTTGCAGCGCATCTTTACCTGCAGAAGCCACACAGAAGTCTGTTAATTCACTATGATCTATTGAGCTTCTTTATCTTAAGTTTCTGCTCTGAGATGCGGGAGGATGAAGGCCTGGTTGTGCACGAGCTGCCTTTGCACTGCTGCTTTCTAGAATAAACTCAGTAAGACTTTCAAACTGTTCAACTCCCAGCCTGAGGGGAGGGCTGGCCTGCCAGCAGTACCCTGCCAGCAGCACACGGGACTGTGCACAGGCATTTTCTGCTGAGTGGGAGGTGGGGAGAAGAGAAAAAGAGTCTTCCCCTTTTTGAAAACAGGAGGAACCAACTCCATCTCCTAATTATAATTTTCACTATGTTGTTAAAAGGATAAAATATTTATCAGTATTCAGTACCAATCTAAGTTCTTGTTTAATAATTAGACCTGATATTACCTAGTAGCTCTGCAACCTGAGGGTGGAGTTACCTGTAGTGGAAACTAAGCTATTTCTGCAATAATTCACCCATAACCACTCCTTTCATTTTCACTGAGGTTAAAACACAAGCAAAGAGCAACTCACACATGAGGAAAAAACCCCAAAATTAAAATAAAAAGCATCATTTGCCTTCAGGGTCCAGTTAGAATAGAGAAGGGTAGGATTTGGCACTGCTTCTTTTTATTGTATGTTGTAAAGAAGGTTGAACCTACCTGACAGTTGTCTGCATCTGCAGCTGATAAGTCTAGTGATATCTACTGGACTTTGCTGGCAAAAAAGCCAAGACAAACAATGGGAGACACAAGAGCCCAAGGTCTCCATCTGCCCATCAGTCAGCCCACAGTGTACAGGATATGATGCTGACCAAGAAAAAGGCATCTATATATAGCAGGCAGCAGTGGTTTTTATCATCTTATTGCAGCAATCTTGAGTTCACAGCAGGGAAGGAACTAATCGTTTCTACTTGTTCTGAATCTTCAGAGGACTTCAGGCATCTAGCTCCCATCAACATCAGCCAGAGTTAGGCTGTTAGCCCTATATCTTGATCCAGCTTTCACTAACGTCTATGACAATCCGGTATTAGTTTAATGGGAGTTGTATCAAGTTGCTACAATATGAACAGGGTACTGTTTGCTTTCTTTCAGGAACTTACAGCCTCCTGTACACAAAATTAAAATACACAATTAGATTTCCATTATCTTACAGCAAATTCTGCTGAATTGATCTGAACCTCCTTGTACTCTTGTATGAGATCATACTTTAAATACTCAGCCTGAACATAAATACTTAATGTAATAAATACAGTCTGAAATATTTGATCCACTTGGCAGTTTAATTGATCTACTACAGAGACTGACAGGAAAAATTAAATTAGTTTTGTCTTGTCTGTGCCAACATCACATTTCAATTGTAACAATATTTGATCTACAACTGTGGTTGTGGACCCTTTGGTGCAGTTCCATGGTTCAGTTTCAGCTGAGAAGAGTAGGGTGGGAGCGGGGTCCATATTGATACATAAATATTTTAAATATGTTTTGCATTTCAACTCAAGAGTTTAAAGAATTTAATAGACAGTCTTTCCAAAAGGCAAACCCTGCATTCCTTTCCTCTTTCACTATTTGTGCTTGTCAGCATTTGATATGGGCAGCTGAACAGCAACTTGACATAGAGGGAGGGAAAGAAAAATTCCCATTTAAAATCCTACCATGTCAATGCATGCTGTTTAGTTTTCAGAGAAAATATTAGGCTTGATTTAAGTATTGTTATCTTCTGATAGTAGTCACATAGGTTTGCTTGAACTCTAAATCTTCATAAATTCTAAATCCCTTTCATAAGGATTGGAAGGTCAACAACAACCTCAAGTTCATAGTGTCAATGACCAGTGGAAGTTGATTCAAAGGGATCTCCCTCTTGATCTTCATACATGACACCAACATTCTGTCTAATAGAGCCTAAGTCAGGAGCAGAAAACATAAAAGTGGCTTTATCCAAATCTTGTTGAGCTCTGAATCAGGAGGTTCAGAATAAAAAAAGTATGAACTTACTGCCTGAAATGGAGAAGCACCAATAAAATGGTCCCAGTATAATTTAGGGTAACCTTCAGACTGCTTAACTTGTCCTAGATGGTTTCTCTGTCTAGAGACCAACTTTACTTTCTGGTTAAGTGTGGAAGGCACCCTGTACTGCCCAGAAACTGGAAGAGCACTTCAGAAGTGACGGCAGAGTCCAAGTGTTATACTTTCACATTTGTTTGACTTGTGATCTGTAAATGTCCAATGCAAACAACAAAAAGCTGATAATCTGGCTCAGCTGCTCTATCAGTAGCCCTTTTGTGTAAATAACTTGACATTGGAGTTTGAGAATTTCATCCTCCTTTATTTGTGCCATAAGTACTGTCCAAAACCAAATAATTAGGAAGACTAGACTTGCCTATGGCGGCCAGGAAAGCTGGCAGCAAACCCCACAAAAGGCTGGGAGAACAGAGTCAATTCTTTGAATACTGTGAGCTCAGAAACCATTTACCACTCTCCCTTTTCACACTGAAAATATGATCTGACCCTAAATCTGGCTGATATATGTCACCCCAGGAGGGGTCAATAGGAAGCCCTGCCCAGCCAATGTCCACTAACCTAACGAGGATGTGTCCTGGAGGAAACAAGACAGCACCCACTTCCTACCCATGGCTCTTACGGCTACTTGTATCTGCATATTCCCTAGTATATGTGATGAACAAAATCTACCTGTGAGGTAGGGCAGTGCTTGAGCTGGGGATCAATGATAAGAGACTCAAAGTAATTTGCTCAAGGTGTGTGAATCTGAAGCAAAATAAAGAAATATTTTAAATTCTTTAAAGTCAGAGTAGCAGATAAACCAGGAAAAAATGACAAGCAGAGCCCACTCAATATATTTTATATATTACATGAGAGAAGTCAGTAAGTCCATAATCAAGAATAACAGACAAAATAAAGGACCCCAAGAATTTTTATTCCCCTTCCCCAGTCTTACGGAAAAGAGTGGTGCTTCAATTCAGTAAACACCAGTTCAAGGGTGAGTTAGGTCCTTGAACACTTCTTTTGCAGCCTTGGCAATGGGAATTGCCCAATGGAATTATGCAAATTCTCTTCATCTTTCCATAAGAGAAATTGAAATGTAATGGATGGGCAGTCCTAGTTGTGTTTTGGTTTTTGGGTTTTGTTTGTTATTTGGTTGTTTTTGGTTTTTTTGGGGTTTGTTTGTTTGTTTGGTTGGTTGATTGGTTGGTTGGTTTTTTCCTGGATACTGCAATTAAGCTTCCCTAATATGAACAGCAACCACAGCAAAAACAAACCATAAAAGAGCCTCATCAATGGTGCCCTGGAATACCCATTTTGATGTGCATAATGCAATCCTGCTTCTCTATCAGTGGTGTGGAGGTGCCATGAAAACCAACCAAGCTATAACTTGCACAGAGTAGAGCAGTGGATGAATTATGAAAGTAATTCCGTGGCAAGTGTAATTATTTCTCTCCTCATACACTTCACTCATTGTGGAGTCTGGGGAAATTTCAGCACAACGTAAGAGACACACTCTTGGCCTCAACCACCAGAATGGTAGAACACATCCACTAAAAAACGGAGATTCTTGTTTACACCCATTAATAACATCTTCTACATTAATGAATTGCATTCATGCTGCCATCCATTAAGAAGGTACTTTGAGGTCTCTCTCTGCACAGAACACTAGCTTCTCCTGATGACTCTATTGTTATATAGCCCATAAATAAAACAAGTATTTTCCCTTCATCTTTGAGGTCTGCAATTAAATCTACTAAATGGACTACAGATGCATGGCTTACAGTAAGTGTTTCATCTTGGAAGATCATGGAACTCTTGAAGTCACCACAATGAAGTAGCATAGTTGTCAAATCAGTACAATTTCAGAGAGTAATGAACATCAGAAATTTCATCTATACAAGTCATTCTTCTTCCTGATTATGGCCAGTGGTGAAGTACTAAAACCCTGAAGTAAGAAACACTGTATACCACGAAATTATGATCTTAGGTGAACTTTTCAAACAAGGAATTGCATTTCCTGAAAGAATAGTACATAGAGAGGAGATACAGTAGTTAATAGATGATTGCTATTAAGTAGTCTCCAATGTGATAAACTTCTGAGAGGGAGAAGACTCCCCTAAGAAAAGGAAAAGGTCTGTTGTATTACTGAATAGAAAATATTTGATAGAAACAGAGAAAAACTGTCCAGTGATAACATATTCTTCTCTGGAACAGTCTATGCTCTGAATGACAGTTTCAATTGGTATCATATAACCAAAAGCATCCCATGGTGTTAATATCCTCCTCTTGAAGGACAAAAAATCTCTGTCTCAGAGATAGCAAAGTTCATGGGGCACAGGTGCTTGGGCAACATAGCTTTCTTCTCATTTATCAGAGCAGACCTAGACTCAGGCTCCAACAGTATCTCCCGTTTACCTAGCAGTGACATGTGTTGTCCAGAGCCACAGAAAGCATGAGGCAAGCCTCATGAGTGCACTTCATTGTCTTTCCAAAAGCAAAGTTGCAGGCTTAGTCCCTGCTCCGTACTAAACTGTCTTGAGATTTTTTGTCTCTCCTTCACCAACTTCACAGTCAGCTATAATATCCTTCTACAACAAATTAGATCCCAGAACCTCGTGCCCTAGACATTTTATGTAGCTTTGGAAATCTGGGTCTGGAGCCAAGAAAACTCGGAGAAGGAAAAAGGGAGGTATAAGTCTTGTTACAAAAGACAGAGAACTCTCAAATGGCAGAATGAAAATGATCCCTGAGAGCATAAAATAATTATTAATTAGTTACATCACCATCATCACTTGTTATTTACTGTATTGATTTTAATTGTCTCTTTCTAAAGCATCAGTCAAATATTACTCACTGACATCAGTGAAGTGTTGGCTCACAAGTCCAACAAATCACATTATCTCCTCAGAAGAATAGGAAAACAACCTACACTTCCCAGTAGAATCTGATGTGCTCAAAGAGCCTGTTTGTTTGTAGACAGCTCTTATGTCCTTACTTAAGAATATGATTCCCTTTACTGGCCGGGATTATTCTCCCAGTGGAAGGAATACAGATCTATTTACAGGATCCACATAGAGGAGCTGCATTTAATTTGACACTGGCATAGAAGGAAGCGAGGCCATACATCCTTTGGTAGTGAAATGGTACTTTGATTCTGGAGCAATAATTTTCATTTCAAAAACACAAAGAAAGCATGGTTGGCACAAAAAAGGGGAAGACGTCTTGATAATTTCACTCTTCAATAAAACTTGCAGAATCTTGGAAGACCTTACTACTTGCTGGATTTCCCCTTATCCAAACAATCCAAAAAGCAAGGAGCTCAGAACTTTATGCTCTATGCTGAGTTTGATGGGATTTTGTGTGACAGAAAGTCCTCTGCCCTCAGATTCACTCTGACAGAGTCACATCATTTCTGCAGCAAAATGCTACTAGATTCTTAAGGGAGAGGCTTAGGTCACTTGATTAAGACAACATATAAGGATATAGACTATTGCCTTCTGAATGTAGGCTTAGTACTCCTTTGACAAGCCTAAGCGCACAAGTCAACTCCTAGTTCAAAAGGAAATGAGAAGAGTCAAACAAATTGAATTGAGCGTATGACAAAGATGGTCATATTAAAGTTTTGTGAACACTGTGTCTCTCCCTGTTCTTTTCTTCTTTCCCACAACCATTGTCTCTTCCTCCAGACTGACATGTGAGTGTGGTTGTGCTCCCAAATACCGGTTCAAATGAACCGTCATTCATCTGGAGTTTCCATACCAAAGTCAAACAAAATGCGCATCAGGCCTGTGATACCTTTGGTCCACTCTGAAGCTCTTGAGCTTCAACAATTTCCTGTTCACCAATTAATAAGACTGAAAGCTCAATGTCTGCTCTGCACAGTCAGTTCTACCCCATCCCAAGCAAATTACATGTGATGAAAAGGGGAAAGAGGAAATTGTGGACATAAGCCAGGGAAGGAGGAGACAATACTCCATATGTCAATACCACAAGAAAGATGCTTCAATTATTCCCTGCTTGTATAAATCAAATTTGCCCTCTCACAGAGCAGTAAATTCTCGCCCCTTAACCTCAAAGCCAAAATTTGACGTTATTGAGACCTCGCAGCAGAAGTAGTAGCAGAACGAAAAGAGCTCCCCTCAACAAGCAGCTCAGACTACCAGTTCCTTGCAGAGATAACAATAGGCTGACTGGCATTGGATGCTCCACAAGGCTCCTGGTAGGTGGATATGCGGATACATAAATCTGTAATTGGATTTATTAAAATCAAAATATACTATTTTATCCCAGTCTCCTTGCATATATCTGGAGCTTTCTAGTGCCAGGCAGGAAATATAAGCCAGGTCATTTCAGGAATGAACTGCATGTATGGCTGACAACAGTCACCTAGATGATATGCAGATATCTGATAACCATTCCTACACAAATTATAAAAAAATCTGTATATACATTTGGGTCCAGTTTTTCAGAGACACTGCCTCTTAGCCTGGGCAACTGACTGTCAAATATCTACAAGAGATTCAGGAAGAGAACTTTTTCAGCCCATAGGCTTTAAAACAACTATCAAGCAAAAAGGAGCAAATTGTTAACTTCTCAGTTTAGTGGCTGAGGTGTAAAATTACAGAAAAGAATATCAGGAAGTCTTCCAAATAAATAAAGCTAAAACCAAACAAACACCAAATGAAAGACAACCAAAAAATACTGACCCTTCATGACCTTTTTTCTTTATTCCCTTTTTTTTTATTTCCTTTTTTTATTTCCCTTTTGCTTGGCTTTTTGTTTATTTAGGTCATTTTTTTTCTTAAAATTTAGCTACATTTAAACATGAAATAAGTGAGAACAACATATTGATGCATTTAATTTTGAAAATGCTTACATGTAAATATTAAGAAAAAACCCCCCTTACTTCCATCTGAAATTATTTGCTGTACACAATCTTACTCTGACACTTTTCAACCTGCCTGGGACTACATTTGTCAATGAATGATCTTTTTGCCTGAAGAATTTCACCTGTATCTACTCCAGAGAAGTTGTTCCTATCTGATCAAGGAATCCAAAATTCTCAGCTCCATGACTTCACAGGGAAAAGATCAAGAGGACTCATGCATTGCAACCATTGCTGCCCACTTATAGGTGATAATCAGCCTTTAAGTTTTAGGATCAGGTTGCACCCAAGTATCCTTTCCTGACTCAAAATCCCAGGTCCTACACCTATCAAAAGAGTAGTAACTGTGAGTTGTGCCTGGCTTCAGCTTTTTCTGAAAGACAGGAGGGAAGGAGATACAGGGTGCAGAGACTGGACTTAACACAAAACAGCAGTTCCAAACATTTGCTTCAGGAATATACCTTGGCAATGCTGATTTAACTGAAAATACTCATGAGGAGCATGAGGTACACCAGAGAACACAGTGAGAGGTATTAGAGGACATTTCTGTTCATAGTGGTGGGTCTTTATCTGGGAAACTTTCCTCACAAGTTGTTGCACCACACTGGGACACAGAGTAAATGTATGTGCCACTTTGTGCTTGGCACTGCTATAAGGTTTTACATCCTATAAATCTATAAATTGAACTCATCCTGCTTACACCCTTAGTCTTATAAATTGTTAGACTAGGAACAGCTAATGGATCAGCAGGTGATTTATTTTTAAAAGATGCATACTGCTGCTTTTTGGAAACTGAAAGTATACAGACATGGGATGTACCCTTCACGAAGCCTGGGTCCCAGGTAATGAGGAATTACTTCATATCCTCCCCTGTCCCTAGGAACACACTTTATTCAAATTCTACTGTTCAAGAAGAGAAAGGTCTGGATTGAGCAGAGAAGCACTGCAAAGGAAACCGCATGCAGAGCGGATGAGGCATCAGTAACAGTGCCAGGTAATACATTATGCAAAAGGATGCATATAACTAATTTATTAGAATAAATTTGACTCTTAGAAAAGGTATATGGAACAAAAACTCTAAAGGAGTAAATTCTACCTGCCTCACTCCTTGAGACAAACCCTGACCTCACAAAAAGTAACTGAAAGAGTTTTGCCACAAATGTTGCTACAAGATATAACAGGAGACTTCCTTCAGTATATGCAGCATTGGTAAGTGCAATTATTGCCAAACTAAACAGAAAGAAAGATCTGCCATTTCCAAAAGGCTTCCCCACAAGTGCTTGAAAGAGATGCTCTTTGAGCTTATCCCTGATGTTAAACAAAGTAATTTACCTTTTAGAGAGGCGACATGGGATAAAGCTTGTGCGTAGGTGGCTGTGTTGAGAAGAGTCCCCGGCAGGCAAGAAGGGAAGAAAGGTCCTGTAGGACCCACAGCTCGACTGAGGCTGATGGAGAAGAGAATACAACTTCCTTACAAAACCTGAACCGGCTGATTCCATTTGTGCATGCACACAAACATGCTGGTGTCTCAGTGTCCCACTAGGTGTGACCAAGCCTGGATAACCTTAGCCTCCCATGGCCACCAGCTTCTCAGCATCTCCACAGGGAACAGTGAGTTACACAAGATACAGTTCATTTTCTAAAGATGATACTGTGTAGGTCAAAGGATAGCAGCATGCAAACCTGTATACACATACGTTCATATGAGGCATGCTTGACCAACAGACAGGCAGTTGATAACACATTACTTTTACCTCTGCTGGATCTCCAGACCTTCTTTTTTATTCCTGGTTTGATCTGCTGGGGAAGGGGAATTTAAATTCCTCACAGGAGGTGCCACCTCAGTTATGGTTTCCTTAGAACTGTCTTGGTCAGAAGCACCCCTCTCTGTTTTTCTCCATTTAGCTCTTCGATTTTGGAACCACACCTGAAGTGGGAGAGCAATCCTGGCTGTAAACCATGTTTAGCCAAATGTGAGGCAAGGAAATTGTAAAATGTTACTCTAGAGAAATCAGTCCTTTAGAAGCTTGGCTCAAACTGCCTCTTATTTTGTATCCCCATTTCGATTCTAAATGAGTCAGTATTACATTTGTATCTATAGTATTTATGGATCTGGAAAACAAGCCAGAAATGTTTGAAAACAATCATGTTATAAACAAAAATTTTAAAAAAGAAATAAATATTTTTGATGTTACTGTGCCAGTTAGAAAAACATTTGATCCTGTACTTGCCTTTATGCACCCCATTTAATTACCACTGATTTTTATGTTTTAATACATCTAAAAGCCATTTTATAGGGATGGTTTTAAATACATATCTAAACACTCTAATGAAACCATATGTAAGTCTTTAAATCAGCTGCTGCTAGAATCAGAGGTGAAAAATTAGGCCGTCTTATCCAGACTGTTGTCTGGAGGGGACAGATACTGACTGTTGTTCTTCTTTTGTCCAGAATGCATTCAAAGGATTCAAAAGTTGATACATATGACTTCTGAAAGATCATTCTGCAGTTTAATACTTTGGTGGCATAATTGTCCCCCCACTCAGGCCACACTATAATGTCAATTCACCAGTTTCCAAACCTTATTTTTTTCACCATATGCAAAACATACATGTTTTGAATTTTATCACCTGATTTTTAGTTTAAAATCAACCTTTTTTCCACTAACCTTGGAGCTGAAGCTCTGAAAGTACTGTATTTGAGCTGGAAAATACCAAGCCTCTCCTGAGGTCAGGAGATCCACATTTTAATACATGAATTCAAGTATAGGTGAGATTGGTATTATTATTCTTCTCCTCCAACTCCATTTTAGTTAGCTGGCTTTTAATTGCATGTATCAGCAAACATTGAATAATGATTTTATCTATATTCTAAATTTAGAGCAGTTAAATGCAAAGCAAAATGCAGACACTTTCTTGTGTCTTAATTGAATGAAGGTCACAGCTATAACAACATTTAATTGAGCTATTTTTCATTATCATATTTTAATGACTTTGCACTGACAGTTCGCCTGCTTCTGAGGAAAGAGCATGATGAAGTCATTTATTTCCCCATTTAGTTATTGTTTGACAACATCATCTTCGATTAAGACTCTGCTTTATAGCACATTAATCATATTTGAATGAGCAAGGGGTATAAATGTAAACATATCTCCCATCCTCTGTGTTTCCCCATGTCCCTGCATGAAAGCAGGCTAAACAAATGCTTGCATCTATTGTCTGTTTGCATAATAGCCAACAACAAGGCTAAACACCAGTCCTCAGCAATCTAATTGTCACCACCCCTATCTCACCCTTGCACCTTTCAGGAAGAAGTTATGATCTTCCACTTCTGAATGCTCAATAATTGTCCCATTTATCTCAATTTGCAGTTCAGTCTTTAGGCACCAATAGCCAAAATGGTATTTTTTATTATTATTTTTTAAGCCAGTACCTACAATGCAGTGGCAAAAGGAGATTTTCATTTCCAAATAATAATCAGTTTAATTTGTCCGCATATGACCAATGATTCATGGTGAGATTTAATAATCAGGATCACATAATCTGATTATAGAAGAAATAATTTGTTTACAATCTCCAATTTACTGTGGTGAATTCCATTATCTCTCTTCAGCCATTGGGCTTTAAGAGATACTAACATGACCCTAGGGAACAAAAGGCAAGCTATTATATTTCCTACAATTAGATCTTTGCATAGTCTTAACCCCAAGCACCTAAATAAATAAATAAATAAATAAATGATAGAAGAACGTCATGTAGGAAAGCCCCACAAATAAAAATGAATGCATAATTGTGTTCAAAAAATGGTTTGCAACTCTGTGGTGAATGCCTGCATGGTTAGAGGGATCCATCTCTGACAACTGCTGGACTGCTGCTCTTAGCAGAGCTTGTAAACACACAGAGTCAATCCCTGGATATGGAAAAACAAACAGATGGATAAAAGAGGGGGAAAAGGAAAAAAAAAAAAGGAAAAGATAGGGACAAGGAAGAAAGAAAGGGATGGAAAAGAGTGGTGGTGGAAAGAGTGATCATGGCCAATGGTATTTATTGAATCGTATTAAAGGTGTGGGAATTACTCTGCAGGCTCTTTAACTGTCTAAATTAAGTGTTTAGGAAGAAGGCAAAGGGAGAAAAGTTGAAGAGGTGCAGAATATTTCTTCCTGGCAGCTGGGCTCCCTGCAGTTGACTAACCCCACTGCTCAACATTGGTCATAGTTGCTTTGGAGAGTCACGTCTCAGCTCTTTTCTCCGTACCACGCCCCCCCTCCAAAAGCAAGGAAATGGATGTGCATTGATGTAATTTAGTACCTTGGAGACGCGGACAAATTAGTGTAGAACATTATCACTAGTTAATTATGAATGACCGATTAATCAACCTAATCTAATATTCCACATTATGTTGATGTTATTAAAGTGCATCATGAAAATGACAGATCGTCTTCATTTGCGTTCTTTGGCCAAATGTGCACTCTGCAGTCATGATGTCAAATGAAGAAAAAAAAAAAAGTTTGCGAGTTTGAATATCTGAGTCAAATAATTCCCCAGGATGTTTACCTGCACCCTGGCCTCTGTGAGGTTGATTTTCATTGCCAGCTCTTCCCGAGTAAACACATCGGGGTAGTGGGTTTGAGCAAAAACAGCTTCCAGGGCCTCGAGCTGGTGGAGTGGAAGAGAGCAGATATCCGTGAGAGTTCTTTCCAGCCTACCCACGGGGGTGTCCGCCAGGCATGGATGAGGAAAGAGGGAAGCAGTATAGGGGAGCCAGGGAGAAGGTATGGGGCAGGTATGAGGCGAGCAGGGGGGAAAGCGGTGAGCAAGTCAGGGGCAGAGATAAGCAGGCTCCTACCTGCTGCAAGGTGAAGGTGGTGCGGTTGCGGCGCTGCTTCCTCCGTAGGAATCCGTCGTCGAAGTCGCCGGCGGAGTGGCCTCCGAAGGGGGCCGCGCCTGCGGGCCGAGAGCCACGTTAGAGGCCGCTGTGCCCCGTGGGGACAAAGGGTCGGGGCCACCCCGGCGGAGCAGTTCGGGTGGGGAATGCGGCCCGGAGCATCCCGGTCGGCCCCGAGAGCACGGCGGGAGCCGTCCGGGAGGCGGGTGCACCGCTGGGTACCGAGGGGTTCTGCCGATCGGAGCTCACCCTGCCCCGGGAAAAAGTAAATTTTCGGGCCATTTATAATTTAAAAGGAAGACGAGACGAAGCTTTCAAATAGGCATGGGGGCGGCAGCTCATAAAAGCCCTGTCCATCTGCCGGGAGAGCCCGGGGAAGCCCCTGCCTGGACGGGGCAGCACCGGGGCCCTTGCGTGTTCCTCCACACACACCCTGCGGCCGAGCCACCCCCGTCTGCTCGCCTTCAGCCCTGGAGGAGAACATGGGCATGGGGCTCTCTGTGCAGCCGAGCACCGGGGGCCGTGGGAGCGCCCGGGGCCTCAGCCACGGCTGAACGCTGGTACTCAGCAGCGGGACTGGAGGAAGTCGCCTATGCCCTTCCCCGAGGGGGTATCGAGGATTTGTCCCTGGGCGGAGGTCGGAAGAGGGGAGATGGGCCGCCAGGATGCAAAAAACCTTCCGCGGAGCAGATCCGGCCTTCGCGACTTCCCTGCTCACACATCATCCGTGCCCGGGCTGAAATGTGTCACTCCCTTTCGGTTTGCTGACAAAACAGGATAAAAAGCCCAACCAACCGACCAAAACAAAACAGACCGAAAACCCACTCAAAACTTAACCCAAAGCCACAAACAAACAAAAAAAAACCACCCACAAACAAAACCAAAACAAACTAAAGAAAAAAAACCTTCATGGAACAGAAAAGTACCCGAACCTCCAGAAGTGTTGCTTAGAGTGTCCCTATGACCCCACTTGCAGACCCGTCTATGGAGTGGCCCAGCCTGGCCCGGCCCTGCCTGGGCCATGGTGGTTGGAGGTTACTGCTCATCTTCCAGCAAAATTTTGAAAGACAGGAGCGGCCTCCAGCCCTCTCCTCACACAGATGGACGAGTCGCTGCGGGCCTGGGAGAGGCTCATCAGGAAATAAAATATCGTACTGCTGACCCCCAGAGCCCGGTCTTTTCCCTCTTCCCTATCTGAGCAAGCGCTGCCCGAAGAGAGCATTTCTGTTGCTGCTCCTTTGGTTTAGTGATGGGTGGGGTGAAGAGTTTTGGTCAGTTATGGTTTCATTTGATTTTTTTTTTTCCCATTTGGGATGCTCGACGCTGTTTTCACCCTGTCCTGCTAACCAGGACAGACCGCCCTTTCCCCCTCTCCTCGTAGCTGCTCACGGCGGGAGAGCGAATGAGTGATCCCGGACACGCCAGGAGAGATTGCAGCCTGCGGGGGCCGTCTCGGCCCGCCAAAGCCAAGTACCGGAGAAACAAATGCACATCAAACAAGCAAGCAAACAAACACAAGAGCACGTTTCCAAAGCTGTTGCCAAAAACTAACCAACAAAGCCGTCCCACTGTTCTGTGGCACGTGCGGGAGGTGTCCCCGCGCTGCCCTGGACGGATCGTCTCCCTTGTCCCGCCCGGAGAAAACTTTGGGGAAAGCTGGACCGTCTCGTCCTGGCAGCACTGCCGTGGGGAAAGCCCTGGATCGCCTGGTGATACCCGTGCAAGGAGCGGGGTGGGCAGGCGAGGGGATTTTAAGGGGCCGGGTCGTTTTCCCCGCCGTGCAGCGCTCGGGCACGGAGAGACAGCGCGGCCGGGGCTGGGGATGCGCGGCAGCGGCTCCTCGGATGCTCCGCGCACTAGGAGCGCTGGCCCGAGGGAGGGGGTGAAGTGGGCCCTGGGCATCTGTGGGGCTGACATGGAGAAATCCCGAAGGCTGCCATATTTTTTTTAAAGGAAACTAATAATAGCAATAACAACAACAACAATAATAAAATAACATAAAGAAGAACATCCTCCCAAATATTTATTTTCCGAACTTTTTTTCCCTTTTTTTTTCAGTCATGCCTCATTTTTCCCCATCCTCGCGCAGAATGTTTGCAAAATAGCATTAAAGATTTATGCGGTCCCTTTGGCTGGAGGGAGGAGGCGTGACCACGTCCTGAAAGTGTCCCGATTACAGCCATGACACCAACATCTGTGCTGGGAGGGGAGAAACGCATCTCTGTCATAGCCTGAGGCTCAACTGCGGGATCGCTATCCACAGAGGGGAGGCAGGTGGCAAAATGACAGTGGTGGGGGTGTAAAACCAAGGCCTTTCCATCAGGAATCAAATTAAAAAAAAAAAAGAAAAAGAAAAAGAAAAAGAAAAAGAAAAAGAAAAAGAAAAAGAAAAAGAAAAAGAAAAAGAAAAAGAAAAAGAAAAAGAAAAAGAAAAAGAAACAAAAAAAAGTCCTTCTGTGTCAAGAGGGGAAATCTGGGAGCGGAGAGGGGTATACGATTGTGTTTTCTTAAGGAAAAGGATAGTATTTAGTGGTCTCTATAAATCTGCATCTTAAACCAGCGCGTATGTGCACCCGACATTCGTGGAGCAATTTAGATCACAGTTTCTCCCTCCGTCCCCAGCGCACCTTCCCACATACACACACTTCGAAGTTCAGCTCTTGTACTTACACGTCTCTGTGCGACAACACTCACCCTCTAGCTGCGGGGGACAGTGGAAGTAGAACATGGCCCTCCGGCTGGGTGGGTGCCTGCTGCCCGCAGCTGCGAGCCCGCCGGCGGCCGGGGCCGGGGCCAGCCCGCGGGGCTACCACGCACCCCCGCACCGACGGAACCGCACCAGCTCACCAGTCGGGTACCGCCACGCACCGCCGAGGTGTCTCCTGCAGACAGAGAAGGAAAGAACAGAATAGCTGAATAGCCAGAGGAAAACACCTGGAGAAAATCACTGATTGCTCTAAAGCCCATCCCAGAGGAAGAGGAGAAAGTAGTGTCTAACCCTGTTCAACGAACTGAAAAACCCAAAGGCAGAAGACTCCGTGGTAGGCGCACAGTAATCACAATCAGTAAAACTTTCGTTTGCTTCTTTTTTTTTTTTTTTTCTCCCCTCCCTCAAATAGCAGATTATGTGTCTCTTGTTCTTCTGTTTATCAAGTCATAGTGATCTCTCTCTCTCTATCTGTCATCTATCGATCTATCTCTCTGTCATCTATCTATATCTATATCTATATCTATATCTATATCTATATCTATCTATCTATCTATCTATCTATCTATCTATCTATCTAATTACTTCAAATAATTCCCTTATGGAGCAAATAATTGCATAAAGAAAAGCATTTTTATAGAACCACTTTAAAAAAAAAAATCTAAATTATTCTCCCTAAATGAAACAGTAATAAAACCTAAAAGCTGTCTTCTTTTTAAAGCATTCAACACACTGAAAGGCGTGTTCGGGTTGGAAACCAATGTCCTCACCAAGAAAAAAACTCATTAAACAAGTATTCAAATTTATATGCTGTCATACAAAAAAAAAAAAAAATCCAAAAGTCAAATGAATATAGTAATCCATACCTAAACCGAAGCAAAAATCACCGGTAGGGTTTGGGGGTATTTTGCTTTAGAATAAGGCGCTGTGAGTTGTTGGCTGCAGAGACAGAAGGGCTCTGTGGAGTTCTGGAAGTGGCCAGATGTCTTTATATCTGTCTACAGCATGCTCTGCCTCTCAGCACTTGCCTTTATAATCTCACGCATAATTGGCCTTAATCTGATTATTTCCAGCGCTGTCTACAGTGAGTAACTTGGATAGGTCTATTGGGCCCCACAAATGGCCCACGTGGTGTGCAGAGCAGGGAGGGGGGTGGAAAGGATGAAAAGAAAAAAACGTCATTTCTCAGCAAACGCCAGGAATGTGAACGGCAGCAACACAATCCCATTATTTTCCGAACGCTGGGGCTCCGGGGCTGTCGGCCCCCGGGGTGTCCTCCCGCCCTGGCTCGGGATGCCCCGGGGTGCGGAGCCGGGGGGGCCCCGCCTCGCCGAGTGCTGCCCCACCGCCCGCGCCGCACCCTGGGCTGCCAGAGCGCCGGGTAATTGCCGCCGGATGGGTTTTGGGGGGCCGCTCTGCACACGCCTCGCCTTTCCAAGCGATCGTACCACGGCAAAGTTTGATTTTGTTCGCAGCGAGGGGTCTCTGGATTTATGCTCGCTTCCCGTCTGCAAATGATATGCGGCGGGACCCTTCGCAATTACTTTTAAAATGCATCCGAGACATAGGCTCAGCGGAGAGAGATGGCCCTTGCCTCAGCCCGGGTGAAAATTAGACTTTAAAGTACCCAGATGAAATTTTCAAGTCAGGGACGCGGGATTGGATCAAATCACATAAACTGCAAAAAAAGCAAGTATAATGGCGCATAATTGGTTCTGTAATAGCATTACACAAGGATAATAGCCTGTTATGGCCCCCTGCACATTAAGTGCTTCCCTGGCGTAAAGCCTTTATGATATTAAAGGGGGAATATAATGATATTTTGGTTATTAAATGCGTGTAATTAATTTATGCACCACTGAAAATAAAGTTGGTATTATGACCCACTCAAGATGCATCAGAAGATGTAAGTCAGACAACTGTTGATAAGTTCTGGTGTCTATGTTTCGTCTAGACTGCTGATTTTATTTTGGAACAATTGCTTCTCCGTCAGACTACACAAATTTAATATTTTATAAACATTGTAATGTTCTGTGCAGGAAGGGTGAGCAAATCTACACAGGCTCTCTTAGATCTGATGGGAGTTTAAAGACATAGCACGTTTGTACCAGAGCAAAGGGGATGGATACAGATGATACAGGTGCAGAAATAGAGATTTTGAAGAGATGATGTCTTTGGAAAGTTATTCTGCACATATTATCTCATTATATAAACACTAATAAGCCTTGGAAATATCACCTGCTCTATCTGCCTTTCACACTAGGCATAGATGTGGAACTTCCCCTAACGTATATTCAAGCTGAAGTTATGTTTCAGTCCTGTAAAGTATTATTTTAACAAAGCAAGGCAAAAATTAATTGTACTCAAGTTCCAAATTTATTTGATCTGATCTTATCTGTTCACTTGTAAATTTAGCATACAAGTAAGAGGTTTAGAAATCTGCATTCATGTGTATATATACATATTTACATGCCTTCACATTAATATAAACACTTTTAGGAATATTTTTGTTTGACAACAGATATTGACGTACCATCAGGCAAGTCTCTGGGAAGCAAAGCTTCTACAGCACCATACAAGATCAAAGCTCAGTGTTCTGAAGCCAAATGAGCACCTTAAAATAGTTTTATGTCAAGTAACCTTAAAAAGAAGAACATAATACAAAGGTGCTGCCTGGATATCCCCTGCCAGCCTCTCCATCCTGAGCTTTATAATCTGCACACTGTAGGACCCCTTTGCACAGAGACAGATGTGCCTTCTCTCTTTTCTCTGACATGGAGAAGTGAGGAGTGAGACAGTGTTTTATCATAAGAACCCCTAATAAAATAATAATAACTTCATTATGGCGCTCTCAGGCCTTGCTCTAGTCAGGGGCTGCATTGCTATTTTGGCTCCAAGACTCACTTTCCCCAGCAGTTCGAAGCCTGCAAGTTCAGCGTATTGCAAGAGGCAGAGAGGGCAGAATGGAGCACGGGGAAGTGCTCCAAGTCAATGCTTTTTAAGTAGAAACAGAAGGACCCTGGGCCGGCCGAGGCTCAACTTTCTCCCAGGTAGCAGCTGCTGCAAAACAAGGAGATAACTAAGCAATATATAATCCACCCCTCCTCGCCATCACTGTTTAATTTTAATGCTCGAAACGCGGGGTTGACATAATTAAAAGTCAGCGCTGGGGAGTCCTGGGCGCTGCTCTCGGGCGGCCGGAGCCCAGGGGCGGCCGTGGCGCTTCAGCACCGCGGAGAGCGCCCGCCGCTCCTCCCGCACTCCGGCCCGGCCCGCCAGGGCTACCCGGGGCCAGTCCCTGTCCCGGGGAAGGCTGCTGGCAAGGCTACTTCTGGGTCTCTCCGTGCTATAGACGCTTTCCGGCGAAGCTAGGACAACAGTGGAAAACAATACCCATTAAATTGCTTGAGACCGTGGCTAGTATTTGTCTCGTAGTTCCTCTCATCCAACTGCCAAAGGCAAGCAGTAAAACCAAGCTGTAGAATGAAATAACATACAGAGTTACAATATTTCAGAAAAAAAAAATCTCTTTTTATGTAAAGTCCTTAAAGTCTCTCTCATAAACTTAATTATTACAGTTATTGTTACTGTGACTACTTATAATGACATCAGTATTAATTACTAGGTCTGCAAGAAAAAGCCCAACTAAATACAATTCTAAACGGATATTCTGCTGATTGTGTCTGTCTTACAGCAAAACTGTTCCTGTGGTGCACACACAAACACACATCTTCTCATTTTTCACCCATGACAAAACCTAGGGCTGAACTGATGGGCAAGATCACTGAATGGATGCCTTTCCTCAGAGTGCTGAGCTTTGAGGGGTTCATTTGTTAAATTCAAGGAAGTCTGAATGGCTCAGTTTGATGAAATGGATATTTTGCTTTTCCATGTCTAAACACTTCCTTTCCCATGATTCTCAATATCTGACCACAGAAAAAAACTAGAAGCTAAAAGGTTATTTTACCTTAATTCATGTGCAGTAAAATGTATTTTCCAATTAACCAAATTTGCCGATTTGTCCCGCTTGGACACTCTTATAATTTATAATGTAAAAGTGTTCTTTCTTTATCTAAAGACCAAGGTGACTGCTTTTAATTTTCTGTAACCTCTTTACACTTGATGTTCACCAGACTCATAATGTTAATTGGCTTCATATACGGATCATCAGTTTAATGAAGGAATAAATCCTATGTTGCTTTATGTCCCTCTGTTTTAACAATGATTGCTTTAATGAAGAATGTGACGTGTTTGAAATCAAAGCTGCAGGAGACATTAGAGGTTTTTTGGGTTTGTTTTTGGGTTTTTTTGTTTTTTTTAAATGATTACTAAAATGCTTATTTAAAGCTAAAACCATGAGGTTTCTATATTTCAAAAGATTTTCTTTAAATGATTTTTCATGGAAGATACTGACACATTCTTCACCAAAGAACTTTTTCTTTGCAATTAATGGGCAGAGACTGAGAACAACACAGTCTTGTAATATAAACACCCCAATTAGGTCATGAAATTATCTCTAGGCTGATTTTATATCACTGCAGTTTTCATTCAGAGTTTAAGTAAAACTCCCAGGGAGTTATAAGGACTTATGCCTGCCTAAATAAGGAGTATTTGCACTAACTAATAAATGTCTTTTTTCAACCCATTTTATTTTCATTGTTCATGTGTAGATGAAGAAAATTATAGGGGAGAAGGAATTGACAGTTCACACACAAAAGCTCTGGATTGCTGTAGTCTATTTTCCCCCATGGGAATTTTAGGATTTCAGGAGCAAGGGTAAAATATAATGAAACATGGGCTCATAGAGGTAGGTGGTTGCAAATCAGAGTGTCAATTAGGTCAAGCTGGTAAGCAGCAATTAGACCCAACTGCATGCGCCGGTTAAAGTAGCTACAACAAGTTTAAAATACACAAAGAAAATGCATTCTGATTATTGAACTTTTACATTCTACATCTCATTTATATTGAAAACAAGCCTTCTCTCTCCTCCATCCTCTCCTTTTCCCTCCCCTCCTTCCTTTAATGGGGACTGCATATACTGGTGTGCATACACTGGTATACCAGTATATATTTTCTTCTCATTTGAGAGCTGTTGTCTGGACTGAAATGATATGATCCTTAGAAATAGCAACATGCAACATCAGAAGGCCAAGTCCCTAATCAAAGCCTGGGCAAGTCCTGAGCAAACTAATGGATTTAGACAGAAATTTCATGATGTGGCAAAGGAAGTGTATGAGATGGGAAGGATATTAGCTTAAATTGCATGCCACTGTGAAGTCATTCAGTATGCCAGGCCTGATCCCATGACCTCTTGGGTTTATGTCCATGCAAGTGTTATACTCATTCAACCCAGCTCACAAAAAGGTTCACATAGGTACACACAGATCTTCACTCCCGTCCTCCATACAGGACTGTGTCTAAGAGAACTGTGTATTTCCTCTCAGCTGGCCAGAATTGGGGGTATGAACACCCAGAGGACAGCCCACAAACCATATTTGCTTTCCCTCTCCATGGGAAACTAGAAGGTACATCGTGTCATCCCTAATGGCAGAGATTAGTCTGACAGGAGCCTTACTCAGTGTCAGCAGTCCTCTGCCTGGAACTTGTTTACCATTTGAAGTGACTCAGAGCACAGACTGGCACTACAGGGTTTGATGAGGCAAAACAACTCTGGTTTTCAGGGGGATTGTCTGGGGCTTTTAATGAAGATACCATAGAGAGGTGTTTCTTTCCAGATGTGCTCTTTGCCAATAAAACAAGTCTTCTAACCAAGATTTGTGAGAAAAGACTTCCAAGGGAGCAGCTATAAGAGTGAGGAAAAGCAGTAGCATTATTTGAAGGAAGAGAAATGAGATATAGAAAGACTAATCTACGTATTCAAGTTGTCCATAACGGACAACTACTGCAGAAGAGAACTGTACACTCAGACTATGCAAGTTAAACATCTTAAATATTTAACCTTGCCTTTGGAGCAAGGTTTTTTGTTGTGTTGGGGTTTTTTATTTGGTTGGGTTTGTTTTCTTTTTTTGGTGTTTTTGTTTTGTTTTGGTTTTGTTCATGCTTTGTTTTGTTTTGGGGGTTTTATTTTTGTTTGTGGTTTTTGTTTTTTTTTTTTTCAGAAGCAGATGCTCTGGCTTACCAGAATCCAATGTTTTAGAAAATTGAACTGATGTCACATAATGTGGTTGATATGATTATGGATATTGTTTAATCTGGTCAAAGGCAGAAAAGTTATTTCCTTTCGTCTAATCAGTACCCAAAGTAACTAGAAGACTGAGAACTGTGCAGGTCATATTTAAAATTTGAAAGAGACATGATATTTTAATTTTAGGATTGCACTTTCTTTGGTTGGTCCTTATTCTCCCATCAACCAACCAGTTTATTTGGAATTTTTAAGATGCTTGGAAGTCTCTAGGAACTGGCCCTTGAAATATTCATCAGTTATATTATTATTTCTCTCTTGTACTCATAGAAAATATTTGGGAACAATTTAATATTCTCAAAAATGGCTGCCAAATTTTAAATTCCTCATCCATGAAGAGCCACTAAAATAATTACCTGCTTTTCAAAGATGTTGACCGTTGTCTCACTTTTAAGAAATCCTGAAAACAGTTCATAATTTTCAGAGACAGGTACTCTTGACTTGTCTGCAACTCCTTGTGTTAACAAGACAGGGTAATTGTCATTCTGTAAGAATACATTCATCTCAGATCTCTGGGTGAGCACAGAGATGGTTCAATACCACCACGTTTGTGTTAATGGATAAGCATTTTGATGCTGTCATGGTCACCCTGCTATGCGTTTGATATCAACACTGCTCTGACCAGAAAGTTGGACAAAGGTGACATCCAGAGGGCTTTTCCAGCCTGTTTTTTTAATGTGATTCTATTCATGAGTAGTTTAGACAAATCAAGCACAGAACTATTTTACAAACGCTAAACTAAATAACTTTTTCCACTCTCCCAACATGGTGCACAGTCCTCTTCTTTGTGTGTACAAAAAGCATAAATTTTAATAAATAAACTGAAACAATTCTCCATAGGTATTGGTTAATCAAGTTCAGTTAGATATGCATTGGGTTAACTAATGTGTTTGCATTTGGTTATTTTTTCTAAACAGAGATGATGTCAACTCTAACAGTAAAACTCTGTCTCTCATCAAAAAATAAGTTTCAACTTCTGTCACTCAAGTCTCTTTCTTGCATCACAGTTTTAAATCTGATTTTGAACCACTAGAACCTTGACACCTTCCACTTACAGTCTGAACTGCAAAAGTAAATAGGAATCCTGGCAGCAGCAGTGAAGACTCAGAATTTACTTCTTATTCAGAAAATTGTGATAGTTTATTCACTGCAGTACTTTAGGCCATAGAGCTTTTACTGTCAGGAAAGCTGGTCCAATGCTTAGTCTGATTTAACCCCAGGGGAATTTTAGTCGTGTTTTGGGAAAACTATGCTTTCCTTTCCATTTTTTTCTTCAGCTTTTCAGTACACAGTTACTTGGCCACCAACACTGGCTCAGCACATTCTTCAGAGAATTTGACAAACAGTTGATCATGTTGTGCATCACAGTACAGATTCTATACTGAATTTTAATACCGGTTTTATGCTACCTGTCAATTCCATTTAACCTGATAGTTAACCAAGCAAGATTTTTGCGAGCCGATCTGAACGAGTGTAGTGAGGTTTAAGCCATAATGCTGCTTTGTGTCACAAGGCCTAGACTTACATCGTCATCTGTTTGAAACCAATCGTGGTTTCAAAGAAAAGTCAATAATTTCCCAGTATCAGGTTATTTTCCCAGGCACAACTTGCAGAACAAGACAGGCTGTGATCTAGCTCTGAATTAGGACAGTTAGTATCTGCATGAATCTAAAGCTGCACACATCCTGTGACAATGCAAAGCTAGCAGTCCCCCTTAATCTGTGAATGGCTTCTAGCAATAAACATAGTAGGAAGAAAGAAAGCATTTTATTAAGCTGTTTTAATGTACAATAGTCTCGTTCACCAAAGGGAAGGCAAATTCACACCTGCTAACTACCCTCCTTGCAGGTGAGCTGCACTCCAGGCCAGACGGGGAGAAGTGGTCTAGGTGTGACATACTTTAGCACAAAGGCATTGAAATGCACCGTCTGGATGTGGCAACGTTCTCAAATTAGCCCGAGCACTCCACCTTGGTTACGGATAAGTTGCACCATCCTTTGGGGTGAACCAGGAGTGAGGCTGCCTCTGAACATGAACGCACGTGACCGTGGGTGTGGACATAAGAAAGAACACGCATGTATACGTGTATTACCGTGTTTGTATTTGCATGTGTGATCTGAAAGGGACTGGTCATATTCTGAAGGGTTCGATATGTGGGAAATCCCTGGAATTTATCACAGACACCTAGTCACTGCTCTCTTTCCTCGAGTCAAGCTCCAGGACTATGAATAAATACTATACTCCATGGATGTTTCAAGTAATTGCCCCATTTCCTACACAGAGAACAGGAAACACAGTAACTACCCTAGGCAGTCTGGAAACAACATCTAGCATTTCTAAGTGTCTCACACCGAACAGCGTTTTCAAGCCTGCAGAGCAGACGGAGTAGAGCAGCGGCTTTTTAGTTGCTTACGGCACTGCAGTGCTCCAGCTTCCTCAGGGCAGGCACATTTAAGTTATCTCCCCCCATAAAAAGAAATAGTCCCAGACGAATTCACCAAGCCTGTGCCTTCTGCCTTACTCACCCCAGGACACTCCCTCCTCCTGCTTCAGTACCAAGAAGCACCTTCCACTATCTATACCTTGTGAAAGGAGTGCCACAGAAATTCCTTAAAACAAACATTTCTACAAACAAGAGACCACTCTTGTGAATTTGTGCTCTTTACTGTTAGCTCTCTCCTACAACTTACCGAGTCTCCACTGCCATCTCACTGCAGTGTTGTCAGGGTCAGGCTTAGTGCTCTCCCCACCTTAAGCAGTACAGTGTGAATGCACATACCTCACATGCCTGCACCACTTTTTTCCAAAAGTGGACCAAACGCTTTGTCGGGGGTGGTGAGCATAACCCTACAGCTTTACCATGGGGTTGAATTATCTTCCAACACATTGTCCGTGTCTTTCTCCCTTTGGAATCCTTGTTTCCACGTGCCTGTGGGTAGAAAACGTGAGCTGTGTTATTTACTAGAGGAGCATCACACTGATCCGATGCTGTGGACAGGACACAAAGGCCGCTTGAAGTTGGAGGCAGAGCAGAGATGATGCAAGGCCCTTGATCCTTTAACATGTGGCTATGTCTGTATACTTCCCTATTTCAGTTCCTGGGGTCTGAAGTTCTCGGTGGCATCCTTGTATAAAATCTGTATTCATTCCTCTTTGTTTCTGCTCTTTACTGAGAGAGATCTTCAGGGCCAGGTGGCCTGCTTACTAGTCTTGGTACAGTCTCATCACAACAGTTTGCTACCAGTCGTGCTTCCTGCTGCTGTTGTGATGCAACATGGTGTAACAACACCCCAGTTTGAGTCACCAGTCCTTTTTCAGACTGGCCATACTGAAGGCAACTTATTCTCTCCAAAACCCTATCTGTTGCTGTTTGGTATGTCACCTAAACATATCAAGTTCTGATTTAACCAAGACTTTAAAGTGCAGAATTTCTTATTTTGAAACTATTACATGTTAAGGAATAAGAAGAAAATCCACTTTCATTCTAAAATAAAACAAAAAAAGAAAAAAAAAAGCCTACTTGTGCTTAATCGTTATTCCAATTACAAGTTGTGTAGTGTAAATTTTTTCCCTTGGCATTATTATGAACCTCATTTCCTTACAAAGTCCAGGATAAACAATTCCAATATATTTTGTTTTAATTATCAGAGTTTAATGGGGCATAATGAGACTATGTTGAGTGGCACAGGAAAATAATAATTTAATGTGTGCAAAACTACTGAGTGCTCCTAGCTTGCCTGTGCATATTTCACCCATTGTAGGGCAGCATATTCAGTATGCCCATCATTTATTTATTAATCATACTTGCTTTTCAATAGATTTTTTTTTTAACTGGTATCTGAAACAAGAAGAAACACATTAAGGTATCTTTAAAGAAAATTGGACAATTCTCTAGGTTGAGCAGTTAAGGATGAACTAATACACATATCTACAGTGCTGGAAGCATTTCTCGTGCATGGAGAGATGATGAGTATGTTGGACAGAGAAACTGCCCGTTAGCCTGCTCCAAATGCTGTCCTTGTCCCAGCATTATTCCGGCAATGCAAACTTCTGGCTTCCGTTCTACCAAAGAAGCATCAGTGAAGTCCCCATTCAGAAGCGACCTTGTCTGGACTAACTGTGATTCATTTTCCCACTCCCAAGGTGTGGTTTCTGCAGACTTAAAACACTACAGGTAATTAAGCAGTGAAAAGGGAAAAGTGAAAAAGAGCGGTCTGGGAAATAAACAAGTAAAATGTGATCCTTTATGACCCTTTATGCTTTCCGAGGTTCCTTTGTCAATGGTACTGAATCCCACGGCTGGGTGTGGCTGATGCAGCAGTTAGAACCACCTTGCTACCAGATTTACATTCCACTTCACCAGGGTTACCAAATGCAAAGATCAAAACGCTTCCACTTCGGGAATAACTACTGGATCTTGCCTGAAGGGAGAGATGTTTACTCTGATTATCCATTAAAGTTCTTGGCAAAGAATCAGAGGACTTGATACAGTACCCACTGAAGCCATTGAGAATGTCCCCTCTTCTGGAGATGTATTCGGTTCATTACTCCAGGAAGGAGGTTCAAATACAACGTACAAAACAGACCAATGTTACATCATATTTATTTGAAAAATAACATTTTATATTACAGATTAAGTTAAAGATTAAATTACAGATTAAGCCCAAAGTGTTGGGCTTTAAATAAAATACATTTAATATAGACATCACTATTTACAGAAAGAAAAACATTACATAAATAATTTTTTTTTTCAGTCTCAATGGAATTAAAAATGCTCCATGAAGTTTCTGCCCACGGGAGATGTCATGTTCTGCAAGAAATCAGCTTCCTTCAAGGATTAATAGAAAAAAGAAACCTAACCAGGCTAAAGATACAACTCAGTGAATTGACTGAGGAACTGTAGTGGGCTAGTTACCTACATAAACTGTGGCAACACTGAAAGACCTCAGGGGGTCCATTACAAGGATATGTCCCATTCTTCAAGGAAGAATGGAAGGGAATCAGTAAGTACATTCCAGCAAACTTGCCTCAGACACTAGACCAGGCCAGGATCCAGCATGTTCTCATAGACCTCAAAAACCGAATGGTTTTCTTTCTACTAAACTATGAAGATTCTGACCCAAGCTTAGGATCCCATTGTACAGCCACTGTGCAAATACACAAAGGCCATCCCTGGTGCCACACAGCTGAACAGCCACAGCAGACCAGGGTGGAAGAGAGTAATTTTACAAAGGGACTGGCTGAGCCTTCATCATGCAGTCATGAGTCAGAAGCCAAGTATGCTGACTCCCAGACAGATACTGACCTATGTGTTCCCTCAGACTGACTAGCAAGTCCCATAGGGACTTACAAGGAGGCATCTGCATTTGGTAGAGATGCATAGAGCACAGGAGAAGTGCATGTCCCAGTAATGCATGATGTGCAGGTGGTAGAGGCCTCCAAGATGAGCTCTGGGCAAGCACCCTGACAGCTCAATGTATGAGTGCACATCCTCATGGGATCATGCAGTCAAAACCGAAAAAGATACATGCACCCCAACCTAGACTGAGGCAGGATACCATGCCTGTTAAATCACAGAAAAGTCTGACAATATACAGAACAAGACCTTAATTTGAACAGTCAGCTTAATGTGCTTCAACTCCTTCACATAGAAAGTTCCTGATTTTAATAGTTTCCTCTGGTGTACAGGCACTCAAAGAGCTCTCCATGGAGGTCTTGTAGTCCACAGCTCTTCAAAAGCCAGCCACCTTTCCACAGAGCCATAGTGAGAGAAGGATTAAAGCATAGACGAGTTTCTGGCTCTCCTGCTCTGTAAACTGAAATACCACCTCCTTTGGTATCTTCAGTGGCAAATATGGGGAACTGAATCCAGGTACACACCAAACACAGACAAAAAGAGGTCCTGCTAATGACAACCGCACCTTGTTGCCACCATGTCTTTGTAGTTTTTAAGGACCACATTTTCTTTGTCATCAAAGTAGAGAAGATTGAGGGACTTCAATTCATCTGGCACACAGCAGGGTGTGCTGACATCTTGAGACAGTTTCAGTGTATGGACGATGGATTGAACTGTAGCATGGTTTGTTGCATTTAGACTTTCCCCCAAAGGGAAGAGACAGGATCCTCTGCAATGAAAGGCGTTGTATCCACTTGGATAAATAATCCATCCTGACCAGCCAATAGCATGGAAGTCTACATAGAGTTCCCTTCGATGACATGCTGTTACCTGGCTTTTGGCAGAAAGGACTGGAGCAGCTCGAGGGCTTCTGCCTCTGCTTGCACTGCTGCTTTCCATGCCATCAGCTCCATGAGACACATGTGAAGCATCGGTTTTGGCAGGGTTTATTTCTGATTCTGAAAGGAAACTGTGTGTTAATATTTCACAAACAAAATTCACTCACTAAGTACAGTATTCTGCATAAAAGCAAATTAAATAAATCTACATCAAAGCCTTCAGAGTAGATTTTGAAATGACACTTAAACCTGTGAAAGTACCAGAAGTGGTGTGTATTCAATTGCCTTTTCAGTCATATTGCCAAACCTGACCAATCTTGCATTTGTGCCCTGAAAACGCCCCAGTTCAGCAGAAATAGGAAAGAAAAATTCAGTGATCTACAAAATACATTCTGTGAACTCCACAGTCCCTCTTCAGGGCTGAATCTGATCAGAATGGTTTTAAAAGTCTTCATACAGCCACTCCAGTAACATATTACACTGACCAATGCTAACAGAGGGTGGAGATCACAGCCTTTTTCTCTCCAGTATTCTCCTAGGAACTCTACCCATACTTTTGCAAAATAGAGTGTGCAGTAACCTGGAATGTGTAAAGTAACATTTAAAAAAATATTTTATTCTATTCTTTGATCTGAAAAAATCACCACCAGGTTTACAGAACTCTGCTAAAGAATGAAGCTTACTGGAAATAGAATGCTTTCTAAAGTTTCTTCTGAGAAGCCTCGAGATCCAGGAAGACCTCAAGATTCATGGACAGAGGCTGAAACTTACCAATACATAGAAGAACAATCTGTGCAGTCACTGACCACAAAAACAGGTAGGCCTAGTGAGTTTCTTCATTGAGAAATGTCTCAGTCCTGGCACAGTATCCCATATAGAGCTTGATGTTCATTAAATTGGGATCTAGGATTTCATTATTAATTTTTCTTTGGAAAACAAAAATAATCAGGGCAGGCTAATTTTTATTTTTAATCAATTTCACACTCTACTCTTAAATACTGATCCAAGTCCTACCTAGCATCTTTCTGATGTGCAAATACAACCGTTTACCAGAAATGCCTTCAAAGCCAGAACTGCAGTGTTTCTGCCCCTCCTCCCAGCTTTTGCTCTTTGCATTTATCAGGCCCTAAAATCCAGTCTTGGTTGGCTTTACAGGAAGACCAGTGGGAGAGGTAAGACACTGTTTTGTAATTTAAGGCACAAGGGCGGTGTCGTTGATGAAAGCAGCCTTTTGTCACAATGCTAATTAGTCACTGGAGTGAAATAGGTGCTTAAAAACCAAGCCAAGGACAGAGAGGTTCAAATTGCTTATTTAACAACCTCGTTCACTCTTGAAAATCACACTTAATAACTCCACTTACAGATACTTTACCAGCATTTTCACGAAATTTTCCAGGTCACTGAATTTTCTCAGTCTTAACTTAACATGCAAATTTCACCACCACAAAAATAATACAAATAGTACTTAAAAAATAGAATTCCCACCCCTTGACAAACAAAATAAACCAGATTCCCCTCAGGCTTTACGAATATTTCCTGCAAACCCTGTTTTTATGAGGGGAGAGGCAACTTAAATGCTGGGCGACCTACTATCAAATCAAACTCTAATCACTGATAAAGGTGAACTTCAAACCTGTACAACACTGCAAATGAATAACTGAGGTTAAGTATGCATAAGGTAGCAGGAGGTAACAGAAGGTAAACAGGCAGTTCATATTCTGAAACTCGAGTGAACTTACTTGTGAAAAAAGGTACAAAACCGGGAGACCTCCGTTTGTTACTGTTAGTGAAGAGGACAAGGAGAGCATTTCTACTCTCCTGCAAAGTGTCCTGGCTCTTGGCAAACTTAACCAGGTTGTGCTCAGTTCTGTCCTTGAACGTATGCGTTGTAGTTATCAAAAAGCCATGGTTGGAGCTGCTGTTTCCAACCCACTTGGAAACCTAGTAATGACAGAGAAATAAAAAAATATTGTTTCAATATTCTTATCATAGCATAATGGTTAAGCAATGTTTATACTAGGAAAAGGGAACAGACAACAAGCTATGAGAATGTAAGGACATATATCATGACAGAAGTGAGACAACTGTATAGCTGAGACTCCACTGAGCTTAATATTTAAATCAGTAATTCAGCACGTAAAAATACAAAATAGCATGTGCATTCCTCAAACCTATATTTATAGAAGGAAAATTAATTTCAGAGAATTTAATAGTGAATACATGAGTGTAGGATTTAATATTAAACACATTCTGACTTTCATCAGAAATGTATTTGTTATAGCAATCTCAACAGAGGAATATGAACTCTCCAGACTTTCTATACCACTAAGACTCACTTAAATCTAACAAATGTGGCATTTGAAGAAATTAAGTTGCAATCAAGCAAATTTACTTATCTAATTGTTATAATTACACAAAGATAAGGCAAGGCCACTCTCAAGCAGGAATATAATGACTTAAGATGCAGTTCGACCAATCATGCAAGAATGCTGGTTCAGTCTGATCAAAAAGCTTAGGCAACAAAACAGTCACAGAGTGCAGATTTAAAGCAAAAAATTGTGTGTTTTAAATTATGTTAAACTTTTTTTTTTTATTTTCCTATGGAAAGGCGTTCACCTACTGTAACAGTTCACGGGTATCTACAAAACAAATCTTAAAGCTAACCAATAAAGAAGTCTACAGAGGAAGTTAAATGAAAAGTAATCCAACCATGATAAATTCCAGAAACACAACGTTAAAGTGCAGTGCTTTATAGAAATGTCACCAGAATAAAAAGGAGAAATGAAAAGCTACTCTTGGTGAACAATCAGTGCCAAATCCTTTGGCAGTCTAAGGACTAACAACATTGTAGTCACAGCAACATACTTGGCCTGAGGTCCCTCCATCCATTACATTTGGGTTACTCAATTCTCACCATGCCTCTGTTGCTAGCAGCATATAGAGACTTCTCCTTTCATTCATGTAGCACCAGGTGTATTTTTAAGTGTAGAGAGAAAGCTTCTCCCTCTGCTGCTGTCCTTCAGTTTCAATTGACCACAAACCCCAGAATAATGGCAATGCTGAAGTTATGAACTGTCACCTTAAGAGATTTAGAATAAAATTAAATCAGACTTCTCTTCTTACTGTTTGTGTGACATTGAAGACCTCCCAGCCTTCGGTGTACAGGGACAATAATCTTGATGCAATGAGGTGTTTTTTCTGTGGCTTACTTCCATTCTCCAAGAGCTCATATACTTCCACCTTGATAGCAGCAATATAATAAAACAAGAAGAAATAAATCCAATTGTTCTTCCAGCAAAACAAAAAAGATGAAGGTTATGCACACTTCTGCAACATCATAGCTGTAAACCTTTACCATAATTCTCAAAAAAGTTTTGGACAGTTTAACTGAGAAACAATTATCACTACAAACAACTACTTCTGTATGGGTTCAGAAGCAGGAAACCAAAGTGTTTGATACTACAGAAAAATGTCCTGACCGTCCCTATTCCATTTCGAACCCTCAATACCATTAAAATCTTCTGTTCCTCCACATCTTTGTCTTCAGGTTTGTAAAAGGTCACATCCTGCTCTTTGCCAGAGAAACAGGCAGACTCAAGGTCAGAATACTCACCTGCCCTGCTTTTCCTAAGAATCCCTGGTTGCTATTATTATTTTTCAGAATAGCTCAAGCAGATAAAGTTCGATTTGATTTGGGTAACATCTCAAATCCCAGAAAAGTATGGTATGGTTTGGGAAAGGTCTGACATTGGTATCTTTAGGGAAAGCTCATTGCCACAGCACAAAGGGCAGCATACTGCCCAAGTCAAGACCTTGTGTTACTTCATTGCATGCTGGAGGCAAAGAACAAGTGAGGACGGCAATCTAACAAAAATAAAGGAGGTTTATGTGGTATCTAGATGGAATCCTCACATTCAGTATTAGTAACAACGATAACACAATGAAATGTTTACCTATTTCCCCACTTACTTTGCAGAAGTGTTTCACACCGGACACAAGTGCCGTCTTGAGCTTGAAAACCCTGAACTCTGCCTTCAGCATCTGCTCGCTCTTCTCCATCGCGCTGATGTCGAAGTAGAAGCGGTGCCGGTTCACGTGAACTGCAAAAGACCGTTCCGTGGGGTCAGCGCCAGCCGCGCCCCGCGGGGTCCGTGCCCGTGTGCCGCCGACATCCCGCCCCGACCCACCTCGGTCCTCGAAGCTGCGCACCACGTCTCCCTGCAGCAGCCCCGGGGCGCGGGTGATGCCGTGGGCGTCGGCCACCTTGTTGAAGAGATCCACCATGAACTGCGGCGGCTTCTTGCGGGGTAGCACGTCGGGGGGCAGCTCCTCGATGTCAAAGACCTCCCGCAGCCGCTGCAAGGCTGCCACCTGCACCTCGTCCCGCGGGCCGGGCGCCAGGGGCAGGGCGCTCACCGCCCGCAGGCTCAGCAGCCCGGCCAGCCACAGCCACAGCCACAGGCACAGCCACAGGCACAGGCACGGCGAGCGGCTCGCCATGGACGGCGTGGCGGGCTCGGCTCGGCCGCTTGGGCTGCTCCGCGGCCGCGACCGACAGCGCACTGCGCGGAGGGGACAGCGGCCCCCGGCCCACCCCGGCTGAGCGCAGCCAGCCGAGTGCGCCCAGGGCCCCGGGCATGGGCGGCCACGCCGAGCCCGGGCCATCAAGGGCTCTTAAAGGCTCAATGGGACATCGCCGAGCGCTCGTTGACATCAGAGGGGCCGCCGGCCGGGCTCGGGGGGCTCTGGCTGCCGGGGGAATGAATGGCTGGGTGCCTGCGGAGATACATCTCGCTTGTGAAAGCCCTATCCTTCAAATCCACCTTCCCTTCCTCCCCCTCGCCCTGAGAAGGGCTTTGATTTGGGCACTGCTGAGCCCAGGTGCTGTTTCCTGTCGCTGCCGCAGCAAAGCAAAGTATCGTGCGCTGCGGTAGCTCCCGGCATGGGAGCCCGCGGGGTGGGACAGCCCCGCCGCGTCCTGCAGCGCTGCTAGAGCAGCCAGGCGTCCAAGCACTAGGGATGGAGAGGCATACACGTTCTGAAGAGCTCTTCTAAGGCCTAAATAAACCCGGAGTCAACCAGCTTTCAATAATTTGCCTTTCCCTCCCCCTCCTGTTGGTTGATGAAGGAGATTCCACCCAGCCTCCACAAAACACATCCCAAAACAAAATCCAGCAAAAAACCAAAATTCCCAACACAAACCCGCTCAAACCCTAAGCAGTGATACATTCCTGTTGGTTCATGAAGTAGAGCCTGTTCTGCTTGTGGCACACTGTGCTGTGCTCCCTTTCCAGGTGGGAATGCAGGGGGACGCAGGTTGTGGGGCAGGTAGAAATGTCTGCTGGCTTCTCTGCTTAGGCACAGTGTTAGACAGGAGTACTTGCTCTGAGCAACATGTGGACCCAAAGGAGAATACGGTGGAGATAAAGAGGCTACAGCTCCGTGTGGTCCCAAATTAGCCATTTGAAAAAAAAGTTTAATCTGGATTGTTTAAACAGCTCTGGCACAGGAAGCACTCATCTTTTGCTGCTCTAATGCTGTATTTCCTTGGCACCTGGCCACACAGCTCTTCAGCTCCAGACTCCCTCTCACTGTCACTCATTCCAGCCTTTAGATATTGTAGCCACATTAAAAAAAAAAAAAAGTTATTAATGATATGGGTTTCTGGTGGTTTGTGTTTTGTTGTTGTTTGTTTTTTTCCCCACTGGGAAACAAGCCTCCTGATTCAGTTTGCCACATGAGGTGCAGAAGACTAATGGAGGAAAATGAGAAGCAGTGGTGGGTTAATCAGACTGGTGTATAGAGACCTGTTTCACACAAAGTTTCAGCCAACCTTGATTGTCAAAACTCTTCTGTTGTTTTCTAAGGGCTGTAGGCATCTCAGCTCATGGCTAGCAACAGTGCTGGATGAAGTAATATCCTCTCAGCTACCTTCCTGAAAGAATGGAAAGAGACTGGTAAGATATGAGAAATACGAGACTGTTTTTCAGTCTTCCTAAAAGCTCTGCTTCTTCAAATGCTTATCCTCACAAACCCTAACCCTGCCCTTGGGTCTCCTCATTTATTTCCAGTACCCTCCCTAGGCATATACCTTCATTTTTACTCTCATGGCACTGCTTCTAGACATTAATGTCTGGAAAAACATAGCTAGGGTTCCCAAACAACCTTAACTCTGCCCTAGAGGCAAAGATTTATGAAAAAAGTCCTCTTTGTTTAATATAAGCTGGGACCACAAACAACGAAATGCCTCAATCGCAGTGCAACTGCAGAAATTCCAGTGTACAGTTAGCCAAATGTAACCCACTGAGTGCTGTGTTCTTTTATTTTCATATTTCTGATTAGGCAAACAACATAATGAAACCCTCTCTCCCTATTCTTTCCTAAGACTGCATGACTCACCACTTATGTAAGCCTTATGCAGGAGTTGGTCATAGCTCCTCTGATGATACAACATACTGGTTTGCAATTAGTGCAAGGCTTCAACCTTCCTGTTCTGTACAATCAAAATAGGTTCTCTCAACTTATATGTGAGCAGTGTGGCTTTGGGAGCCTAGGAAAAGCTGGGAATCCATAGGGAATTATGATAGATAGTTAACAACTTAAATTTTGGGGGGATTCTCCACAGTTCAGCATTGGCATTGCTTTCTATTCTTTATCTCAAGTGACTGGATAAGCAGCTTGTAGAGTCTGAAGAGTTCACAATCATCTAGCTTTCAGTTATAGCTTAAGGGTAAGAACAGTGGGATTTATTATATGGCCTGCACATCCTCTTTGATGCCACTGTAATTATGATGGGATGGCAATATTGAAAATGCATGGTTTATTGCATGGTATCATCAGTGGGCAGAACAAAACTTACTTAGCAGCCTTCACTGTGCATTTCAGAACCTTAGCAAATTTGGACTTAAAGGCAAGTCCAACCCTGCCATTCATAAATGAATAGCTCAGCTCAGAATATACCCTCCCTTCTCCCATTCATTTCACGTTGGCATAAATAATAACTAGTCGGTAGAAGAAGCTGGAAGTTGCTTCTTTCTCAACAGAGCTGCCTGACCCTTTGTATGTTTTCTGTCCAGGTTCTGTAGTTCCTAGTTCAGTGATTCACAGCAGATCAATTCTTTTGGGTAGAAAAAAAGATTAGTTTTCTGTTCTCTGAATGCAGCAGTGATGCACTGCAGTCTTCCCTTGGTTTTTAAGGCCGGGAGTAAGAACACAAGGACAAACTGTTTCACTCAATACAAAGCAGCTGTCTTAGGCCCATTTAGAAAAGGGAAATGGCCCTTGCATGAAAGCCATCAGACTTCTCTTAACAATAGCAGAGAGTGCAAAACCAGGGCCATCAACAAAAGTTAAGAATTACTAAGGAAAGTTCCATCTTCTATGTCTCAGCTGAAGGCACAGGACTGTACCACATCAGCGAAACTGTATGAAGTAGGAGTGGTGACATCACCCCAGAGCCCAGAATAGCAATCCCTTGAGAGCTGGGTGGATGGAGAGCCACTGAGTTAGTAAGCGTATATTCAGCATTTAGCCTGAATGTTTGAACAGGGAAATTATAAATGGCCCTAAGTAGCAGAGAGTGTTTTTACTATGTATCTAATATATAAATACCTCTCCCAGAGGAGATAAACTCCCAAGTGCAGACTTGCCAGCATATCCTGACTCCCAGACATGTGCCCTATGCAAGCCCTTCAAAAACTGGACTCTCAGCAATTTGGTTAATAGTTTCGTAAATTAGAGTTGCTGAATTAATAATCTAGACAATAAGATGCCATATTACCTGTGTTTTTCCAACCAGGACTTCTTTATACTGTACTATAATTTCCTGAAGCATTTTTGAAGAACCTGAAAGATGTATTGCCTCCCTGATAACTGTATCCATCAGATGGAGAAACCAATACAGCATTACAGTGCCACATCCAATGTCGCCCCAAGGTTTATAGCAGGAGAATCCAGACATTCCTGCTTCTAAAAGACCAAACAGGAAGATTATTCCACACTTTTAAATCATCTCAGTGACTATGTTACCTAACTTAAAACATAAGGAAAATTTAGTAAGTCAGTATGCCAAATTTGGATGAGGTTGCTACAGGGCCTCTTCACATTTAATTTTTTCACCATCTTTGTATACCATTTGAGAAAGCACAGCCACCAGCCGCACAAGACCCTGCATCATCCTTCCTTGCTGAATCACTGAGATATGGATGCTCCTCAACACCTCCTCCATTCAAGAGAGAAAACTGCCTAAATTGTAATCACTAGATTTTACATAGGAATCACAGCAATATACAAAAAGAATCCAAGTCAGATACTATCCCACCAGTTTATTTTTCTAATCAGTTTCTTATTTTGAAATATTCTATGTTGGAGAAAAAGAATAAACATTAGTCAAGTTACTGTTTTCTCCAAGATTGTTTTGTCAGATTAATTCCTCAGTTCACTGTTTCCTGTGACAGCTTTCCCTGAAGGATACATCCTATAAACTTTCACACTGTTCTTTTCAGGAAACTGATGCTCACCTGGATATCTTTGTCACTAAAGAAGTATGGTAATACTATTATATACAATTTTTTTGATAGATTTCAATGTGTAACACTTAAAAATCTATTGGAAAATTTCCACCCTCCCCACCAATTCTCTTATTTTGCATATTACACAGTATATCACTATTTACTTAATAGATTTTTTGTATCTACTCAGTCTTCCCAAATGTGAAACATTTTACAAACAACAAAAATCCCATCAAATACTTTTGAAAGTCTGGCCCCTTCTGTTGTAGCTTCTTTAAAGACAGAGAATTGCACAACTAGAAGACAGTAAAAATTAGCCAATCTTTGAATCAAAAACAAAGTTGAATACAATGGCCTATAGGTGAGTATCATCTGAAGCCAAAACTTGCAGATGTAAAAGCCCACTTCCCTAGTTTTATTTGGGAGAATAACATTTATTACCTGCAGCAGACTCAATTCACCACATCATGCAGCCCTTTCAGAAGAGGTTGAGCCACAGACTGAAGTTAGGAATTTAAAAATACTCCTCTCCATTTCTCATCACCATTTCTATCAATCTAACTATTCAGCATCTTACTTACATTTCTTTCATGGTGAGTCATTATAGTCCAGAAGAATCAAAGGCCTACAGCCTCTAGCAGTCTCTTTTCTCTAGGTCAGAATTTAGTTTTATACAGAGATGTGTGGGTTGGCTATACATCTTCAGCTAAAGGATGAATACAGAACAAATACATGGAATAATGTAAAAGATGGAATGGGGAGAGGGGGAAAAAAAGTCTTAATAAACAAGAAGGCTTTTTTACCTCCTTCTTTACAAATATGGTTTGAAACCAGAACGATCCACAATCATACGTTTTAACTTTTGTTATTAAAATACCAATGCAGCACGTTTTACTCAGTGTACACAGTTCCCATAACTGCTTACAGAATAATCCAAGTTTTTGCTATTTAGATTTCTATAATCTTGTTAAATTGCATTTGTCTGCAGAGCTCTGTGGATGGTAGGTCACATCATCTACACTCACATGACATTTTTTGAGTAGTATGGGGCTCAGCTTTCAGCATCTTTACAGCAAGAAATTTTCAATAGTTTCTTGTGGTATGCTTCTTTTAATTCAAATATTATACTCACTCTTCCATGCTGAAGTGTCTTCCTTTAGTGAGATTTTAATTTTTTTTCCCAACTTGATTCCTAAATTAACATCTGTATTTTGATTGTTCTTTATCCCCTTCTTACTGAGATAAGAAGATAAAAAAACACAGGCATTCCACATGAATAATTTTTGGAATCATGCACAAATAAAGGTAGCAACTACCAGCTATAGTATTGAGTACTTGGAAACTGAGACACCTAAAATACAAGATTTGTTTGACTATGCAATATCGTTAGTCAGGAACTGCTTCAGATATTCTATGAAGATGTGACAGGAATTCAATTTACACAAGTAAAGCTAAACAAACAAAAATCAGATAATGCTTTATGGAATAAAGTAGGATTATTCTGAAAAAAACCTCCTCTACTTTGAAATACATAGCAGCTATATTATGTTCCAGAAAAACTTTTACCTATAAATCAGCCTGTAGATGTTTAATCACATATGTTTTTGAGATTAACTACTTATAACTATATTTTTTGAATATTATACTAATTTAGTCTTTTAAACATTTTAAACAAACACTACTACTGGAAAAAGATTAGTTGCAAAGTATAATTTGAAATTGTATGAAAAATGGAAATATAATAAAAGATATTATGAATCATTTGACTAGTGCCACACTATACATGAAAAGCTGATGACCCACGCAGTCTTTCCCTGTGCCCAAAGACTTCTAGAACACACTTTTATTTTTTCCTTTTTTAATAAGTTCATAAAAGCCAAGGATTCATAAAAAGTACATGCAAATCTTTTTACATTAACGGATCACTGAGAAGCTGCAAACTTGCTTTAGTACATGAACTATGTCTTTAAGACTGAGAGTAGCAAATAAAACAGGACACAAAAACTAACAGATAAGGTGACAGCATCTTTGACTGCTGAATTCCTGGTTTGTTCTTGAGGCAAGTAGAGGTTTGTGGGGATGTGACACCCCAAGCAATTCAAATTCCCTATAGCTTTGAAAAAAACAGTAAAATAAGTTTGTTTTTACTCTTTTTCTGATCCATTTCTAGTCATATCAACAGATCTACAGTCTAAATTATTATTTCATCTTTCTCTTGAAAGAGGGAATGTAAATGAATATAAACAGGATCAGAAAAAGAGATGTTAGGTAAAGGTGCAATAGTGCCACCTTCAAATACCACTAGGAAAACAAACAGATTTGTCTATCCTGTCCAACTCCAGTGCCTGAAAAGCCAGTTATTGAAACAGTGAAGCACCACTTCTTGCAAATCTCTACTGATCCTTTATCACTGAGCAAAACGAAGAGGAAAAGCCATTGGAAGTCTCTTAAAGGCTTTTTTTACAAGAAGAAATAACAGTTTGTATTTTTGCTTCACCATTCATCTTTCAATATTTATATTTTCACTCGAAGTTAACAAAATAATTTCACAGTAAGCAAAAAACTAAAAATAGCTTAGCTTTCCCTTTTCTTAATAGCTTAGGGATAGGAAGGACATCGTATTTAACTATTCCTAATTTAAGTCATACAGTAATGCTGCTGCAACAATGTGGTTTTCTTCAACAAATCTATCCATATTTCCACCCTTTAAATTTCCTTGTGTAGCACACAAATACTTTGAAGACAGACCAAATGTTATACTTGATTTGCTACAAACGATCCAATCCTTTCTTCCTTCCTTGGAAGAAAAATGGATATTGCAACTTAATCAACTGTCAGGAAGTTTTGAGATTTTCCCTATCTATAGAAGAGGTATAACCTGTAACTTCTGTATATGCTCCAACTATGCCTCTGTCCAAAAGTGATTATGTTTAGTAAAATACAGTGACACCATGCCCTTCTGACCAACTAACACCCCAGTCTATGTCAAGGAATAATATCTTAAGTGCTAGAAGGGAATTGGAAAGTTTTGGACATAAATCACAGTGAAACGTGAACATTTAACAAATTACCAGTCCACAATCTGTGACAAACAGAGCAGTTACTGTCACCTCAGTGGTAAGAAATACTGTACCAAGCACTTGCCAGTGTTGTATGGGACTGTAACCGAACTGCTGATTATAGTGTGAGTGTTCTGGAATTTAGTAAGTTTCCCATAATTATCAATTGTCAGTTAACTCAATATTCTGCCAGCCTTCCCATTTCTTATGATTAAACCTTCATGGCGGTAGAATTATTTTCCAAATTAGTTAGTGATGTAAGATACATTGCATACACTAAATACTGGCAACAACTGAAGCACCATCATTAAACCAAAATTCTCACCAATGATTCTGATGCACTTGTCAGTACAAGTGAATCTCCATGCTGATTATCATCATCTTCCCCCCCCCTTCTTTTTTTTTTTTTTTAATGGTACACTGTGTGCCCCATGACCGTTCAAGTAACAAACAGGAAATCAAGGAAGAAGTTTTCTGAATTTCACAGAAATCAAAGTCTTACAACTCACGGCAACATCCATGATTCTTATTGTAATAAAAAGTCAGTAGATGTTTTTAATCCCACTTATATTAAGTTTTCTTTTAAAGAAAAGGTGCTGATAATTTGTATTGTTTCATCTATGAGGTAGATGGCACTTTCATATAAATAGTGTAAATCAGAAATTAAGTTAACTCTAAGCCTGCAACAAGTCCTTCACTACTGACTGTTCAAGGCATTAGTTAATGAATACAAATACTTTTAAATTTTGAAAGACAGTAAGTCTTTGAGAGGAGAACGGTGGCCAAATGGACAGAGAGATGTCTTTTCTTGTCAAAGGTCATCGGAATTCTGGCTTTAGCCTCCAGACACCTTCACCATTCGGGCTCCTGTGGAAGGTGCAGATATTGCGGAGAAGTTCTCTAAAGACACAGGAGTGTGCCGCAGGCAGTTTGGACTCAAATTCCTGCAGTACTTCCTGAGTGCTTGCCTCGCCATCCACGCGGGCCTGGAACGCTATGAAATTACGTAAATCCACAAGCAGTTCATCATACTCTGTTGAACCCTGGACTGGGATGGGTGCTGGCTGATGATTCTCATCTCCCTCATTCCTTGTCTGTTGTGGTAAAATAAGGAGGTTTCTTGCCCTCATCTTGGCTAATAAAGATGACGAGTCTAGAACACTGGATGATGATTCTCCAGATTTTCCATCGAAGTATTCACTGGAACTACACTTCTTTATATTTTGTTTCTTTACTGTATCAGCATCCTGCAAATAAACATACAGACTACGTAGGAAGTTGAATTTGACAATCCGTTATGCAAAATCTGCCTGTTGTTTAGACAAACAACAAGCATGACCACTCAGAACTCAGTCATCCAAAACACACAATAAGGAGGTGATATATCCTGGTCTCAACTTTAGAAGTTAGGAAGGGAAAGGAAAGCATTGCTAGTCTTCAGACAGGTAAGACCATGGTGAAATTCATGACTGTTGTATCCAGTTAGACTTCAATAAAACATGAAAAATCAAATTCACAGGTGACTAAAAATTCTAGAATTCTACATAATCATACAACAAATGTGTATGAGATATCTACAGTACAAATCAGATTTGTTGCACAAATCATAGCATTTCACATAACCATCTATTAAAACAGCAATGTCTCTTACCTTGTGCTTCTTTGCAGTTGATGCACAAGTGGAATGTGAAGAAAGCAGCATGGAGTTTCTTTTCTGACCAAATCGACTCCTAAAAAAAAACACAAAAGAACTAACTCCATCAAATATCCTTCTCAAAACAACTAGGATAGTTTTTTCAAAGGCAAACTGAGTTTGTGTTCTCAAGAGTCCTCTGCTAAGTTTTCTTTTCTCCTGGGCAACAATAATGATTTCTTTGTACTCCAGAATGGACTACTTTGGCTTGTAAAGTGCCTTCATCTCTATATTAAATATAAAACATGGACACCACTTTGATACATGTTACTGCAAATACCAAGTGCAAAAAAAGGTAAATCCTTAACATTCGAACTTACTCTTCTGTTTCAGGAAAAGGAGCATGAGAAATGAACTTACTTTATTCCTGAAGGTGCACCAGAAAGACCACTCGTGCCTGTCCAGGTTGGCACACCAGAAGCAGCTCCTAAACATTGCTGACGAGAGATTTTTAAGGCTCTCAAGGCATTCTGGGCCACTCTGCTTGCTTCTGCCTCCTCCAGCACATGATCTACGCTGGAAGCTTCCATAATGGCATCATGTTTCATAACACTGTGTACCCCTAAAAACCAGAAGATACAAAAGGTGAAGGAGGACATCTACTAATTTACATGAAAATGAAATACTCTTTAAGTGAATGCCACAATAACTTTTCCTTTTTCATGTTGGTTATATTAAGCACACTGGTATAGTAATTTCTAATGAGAGAACCCCCTTCTGTATGAGTTAAGGAATCAATCTGACAGCAAATCACTTGTGGTGTGCTGATGAGGTCATTATTCACAACAGATCTGGCAAGTATGTGGGTAAATTGATCATTTCTGTTGTTATGGACAGGACAGACAGAAGAGAAACCCTTGTGTAAATGAAGGTTGATTACATCCTTACTTCCAGAAGAAACACTGCATTACTTCTACATCCAGAAGTGCAGATCTATCTGAACTGCTTGTGCCAAGGTAATTAGCCCATTCATAACTGCAGCATTTAAATTATGGACATTTTAAGGTTTCACTACAGCAACATAATGAACAAGTTTTGTATTGTAGTTCTCACCCATCAGAGTAACAGAACTGCTCTTTCCCTCACTTACACAGTTTTATACATCTGTTTAAAAACTCAGCAGCCAAACAAGAACTGTTACCTGATTTTTTGAAAAGTTTCTGCAAGACATAATCATCATTTTTCTTTGAGTCTTCCTCCTTCTCTTCATTGTCTTCCCTTCTGTATTGCTTTTGTTTCACTAGATGAGGAATGCGCTTTCCTTCAAATTTGGCATCTTTGTGATGTTTCTTCTTAAACTTATCTTTGTGGCTCTCATGTGCCAGCACATCCACCCTGTGCTTTGTTTTCGAGATACATTTATAATGATTATTATCTAACTGCCCATCTTCAGTTTTAGCATCCTGCTTTTCCCAGGAGCCAGCTGCATCACAAGTAAGGCTAAAATCTGCCTTGTCATTTGCATTAGCTGCGCCATGTACTTCATCAGCCATCACAGCAGTGAGATATTTGGCATTCTCTGATGACCCTGCATCGTGTGGCAACAACTGGGACATAGATTTGTCATCACTTTCCAAGTGCTCCTCCTTGCATTTATTCAATGAATTTGTATCAGCAGTAGCTTGTGCATTATCTTTTGCACAGCTATTTTGGTCAAAGGATTCAAAATTTCCTTTAGTTTCCTCATTTGTGTCTATTGCTTCAGCAGAAGAATCTTTCATGTGTGTGGTTGAATAGGAATTGGAGGACTTGCTCTTCTTGCGTGAGCCGCTTTCTGCATGATGGAGATCACGTTTAGAAGTACCATTATGAGATGGCTTTGGGACTTGAACATCTGAACCAGTACCTGAGGGATGAATTAAATTAGTAAACAGTAAACAAACACTTAAAACATTTTTTTTTCTGCAAAACAAAGAGAAAAAAACATGTACCTGCAAAAATCGCACTTGTTTCTGTCCCCTGAGACACATCTGGGCTGTTCAGAGTAAAAAGTTCATAAAGATCATTGGATTTGAAGAAGCGATTCTGCTTAGGGTCTTTCAGCACTCTGTTTGTTAAAAACTGCTTGAAGATTTGTCTAAAAAAGAAAAAGAAAGTACTTTGTGTATGAAACAATGTCTAGCTATGTTTAAGTACTGAATACAGTACTTAAACAGAAAACTGTATAAGCATAAGTATTACCCTGAAGAACAATTAAGCAGTGGGAAGATTATGTTAGTTTCCAAAACAATCTTGAGTTAGTAACTTTCAAACAACCAAGTAAATTGTTAAACACAGAGATTTCTTATTTTGCAACAACCCCATAACACAACAGGTAACCACCATCCTGAGATGTCCTATGAGGCATCCCTTAACTAAGCAATAAATAGTTTCACAGCTAGATTTTTTTTGTACATTAAAATTTAAAAGCTTGCATATGTTACAATAAAACCATTAGAAATCTCCTGAAAGAAAAACAAGAGCTTGTTAAATTGACGTTTTACAGGTTCAGTTGATTGGAGGGATCAAAAGCAACAGAATAGTTCAGACTGATTGTGATGACTGGATAACAGCTACTGAAAAGGGAAATCAAAGCCCACCTGCAGAGGACTAAAAGGAAAAAATCTGTGGGAGAACTAAGCTGCAAAAAGTCTCCTAGTACTGGTAAAACTACTTCTATGCTATATTTGTCTGGAGCAAAAACTGTTTTTCCTCTACAAAATAACAGCTCTAAATAAAACTTGAAATCAGTTCTCCAGCACTGTTTTTAATCATCATTTTGACTCTGCTGACATTAAGCAGGAAAACTACTTTTAAATCTAATTCTTGAAAAGTAAGTTTAAACAGGTGCCAGCTACTGCACTGTATCCACCAGAAGACTTTCAAGTTTTTAAGGATTATCTGAGCTTCATAGGTTCCTGTAATGATGGTATTTGCTGAGAAGAAAACACAGGAAAAGAGAAAAGGCAACTGCTTAAAGTTCACAGTCCACTGCACTGTTCTGGAAATAAATGAATTTCTGCTAGCTGTCCTGACCCTTAGAGTCCAGTTCCTTGATGTGGCCAGCAGATGCTCTGTGTCCAAGAGGCAAAACATTAAAAAAGGCATTCAGTAAGTGTAGGCATTTCATTATTTAGAGTTTTTCATTCATCTGAGTTTCCCAAAAGGATATTTCAGTTCTGAAGAGTAAGGCCCATACAGAGGATTCCTATGCACATTCATTTAGAATTCATGTGACTGAAGCCAACTACTGAGAAAGATGAATGGGAAACAAAAACATTTCATTGATTTCACAATACAAGCACTTTAGCTACATTTTAGAATAAATAACATGAATATGACTGGTGGTTATTTGGGTTTAATTCACTTTGGAATGATTTGGGAATAAAATCAAATTGAGATTACACAGTAGTAAATGGATGTATGTACTACATACATCTTGATATATCCCAAGGACAATATAAAGAACTTGTTCACTTCAATTTGCATTTCAGACTTCTTGAGTCTGATGTTCTGAGTAAGGTGATAATTTTTTTCTGTCTATTGCCTCATACTCTCTTTTACAGTGAACTCTGCATATGCTGAGCACAGCTGCTGGAACAGATTGATCAGATACATTTAGCAGGTGGGTCTTGGAGCTGAGAGGGAGCAGCACAGCCCTACTGCTGGAAGTCTAATACTAGAGAAAAGTCCATTTCTTAGAAGATTTTTAAAAAGTTTTCCATGATGTGACCATCATTACCAAGGCTGGAGGTTACAAGCCATGTGAGTACCTGCACAGGTATATCACTGTTACACTACCCTGGATTCACTACAAGCATTTTCCTGAGCATGCAGCTGTATCCAAGAAAACGTTCTGACTGACCTGTGGTATATCTTCTCTTCGATAGTACCTGCAGTGAGAAGCCTATACACAGTCACCTCTTTCTTTTGGCCTATTCTCCAAGCACGCTCCCGCGCCTGGAACACAAAGGGTTTGGTTAGCACACATCAGCCTCTTAAACTTATGTCTGACAGACAGATAATGGTAACAGTGTTTCAAACTTAGTTTGGACATTTAACATCGTTCAAGAAGTGATATTTCTACAGCATTACCAACCACTAACACAGACCATTCTAAGTCAGACACTTGGAAATCTCAGAGCTACGTAGGATTCCATCAAGAAGTTTTTTTCCTCTCAAACACATAAGCACCACATACTGCAACAGGATCTGATAAAACAGAGTTCCATCACACCCTGAGACAAAGAATGACTTCTTATAGTGTGGGCTTAGAGCAGCATTCAAAAGACATAGGTACCTGTCATTATCTAATGACAAAGCCAATTTGAGCAACACTTGTTCTCCTTTTCTTACCCTGCACTGTCACCATGAACAGTAAGCCTGCACACCTGTACTCTCCCTTCAGAAACATCTGGTTTGTTTATTTTAAAAACACAGGTCACTTGAATTGTTTGTTTGACTGCACTGTAAATAGACTACAAAAATCAACGATACTGAAGAGTGGTAAGGTGTAACAGCATAAAGGGGATGTGGTGGGAACTGCTTAAATTGGCTTTGCCACAAGAGTAATCATAATGTGGAACTGCACCCTAAGCGACCATAGCTAGGAACAGCAACTTTGGAAAGAACTACATAGTGCTTTAACATTATTTGAGGAGATAAATGTAATTTTATCTTCAGTTTTCTTTCAACTTAGCTGGTAAATGGAATGTAATAAAACAAACTCACCTGTGTGTCTACACTGGGATTCCAGTCAGGATCATAAATAATAACCCGGTCAGCACCAACCAAATTAACTCCAATGCCGCCAACACGAGTTGTTAAAAGAAAAAGAAATATGGATTTGTCCTATAACACAAGAGAAAATTTACTAAAGCAAGAACTACAAAAGTTCAACATTAAACAAAAAAACAATTCCTGGAATCCTTTTTTATCAGCATTATTTGCAAAAATGCAAACAGAGCCAAGAGAAGAATACATTTCCTTGTTCATCTAGGATCTCTTTTCACAAATAAAAGTAGTCTAATCTAAATTTCATTTACTGTTGTCCAAAAAAATTTCTCAACTGTATTTTTCTTCTGAGCAGAAAACCCAGTTTAAGTGTCAAGGAAGTGATGACTTTCCCCCTGTCTCTAAGAAAGCGGTTTCATTTGACAGAACTCCCAGTTTTGTGTCTGAAACCTGATGCAGTATGTTTAAAAACAGACCAAAAGGGAATGCAAGAAGTTAACCATACTCACTAATTGGCATTCCTGTGTGGAATGCAACATTTCACCTGTGGGAGAACACCCAAACTACGAGAAATGGAAGGAACAACTAAAGCAGCAAGAAAAACAGGACAACAGAACTCAGGATTTTATAAATTAGACACTTAGAAGAACTTGCGTTTTTGTACGGTTTCCCCTTTAGAAACCTGTGTCCAGCCATGAACCTGCTATGAGCCTACCTCACCTAAGCTGGATTGTCCAGCTAGCACAGCTATTCTCGCCTCTGTCCTAACCCCTTTGGTTGTCTCACCCGTCCATCCCCAATCTCTCTGTTTTTCTAGCAGATTGTGATAATTTCCTTTCCCCATTGGTTAACCGGGTCCCCTAGCCACTCCCCCTTTCCTGAAGTCTACATAAACCCCTGGTTTCAATAATATAAGGCTTTTCACCACCTGACCTCAGAGGACAAACGTGTGCAGTCTGTTACCATCTGCATGGGGTTTCTTCCACTGGCCCTGGTCCTGAGAGGCAGTGAGGAGCCGGTCCCCTCGGTCAAACCCTGTCACTCACCTCATTATATTTTGTCACAAGAGGCTGTCTGGAAGCTATTGCTGTGGTGCCATCCATCCTGAGGTACGAATAGTTTCTGTATCTCACAAAGACTTCAAGTATCTGCATCATCTGTTGTGATGGAAAAAATTTAATAAAATCCAGATGTGAAGACTGAGCAACTGTCTGATCAAGCCGTAGGAATTTCTAGTATGAACTGCAGCGTCAATCAAATAAACAAGATGACAGCCAAAAACTTGTGAATCTTAAATGAACAGAAAACTAACTTATGTAACTGGGGGAAAAAAATTACTTCTTTCACTGCTGAATGTGTAAGGGGAATATTTGTGCTTGGTTTGGAAAGTCCAGGGCCTTAGTCTCAAGACAATTAAACAGACAAATGATGCAGCACTCCAAGGGAATCCACAGAAGCAAGACAAAATTGTGACTACACAGGGAAAACAAATGAAGGTCACTGCCTGTGCTACTGGCCCGAAGCACCCAATTCTGAAGATGAGATGTGCACACGCACTACACAGAATCTGACAATTCTACCGTGAAACTACACAGTGGGACAGCCTGGAATGATATGGGAATAATCGATACAAGCTCTGATCCAGTATACTGAAATTGGGCAACACTGCCATAACACTGTGTCATTCCGGTAAAGCTTCCTGAGCAGAGGAACTGGTCTGCAATTATTCCAGCAAATAGTCATTTGCGTAATCTTTCCAGTAAGATCTTAATTTTCTGAGAAGGACACTACAAAACATGGTTCTATCTACAAGTCTTGTTGGAACACACATACACTTCTTTTTAGTTTTAGTGATAACTAAACCTAAAAACAATTGGCTCATTTTACCTGTCTTGACTGAGTGAAAACCAACACTCTGTGACCTTGCTTGTGCCATATTTTCAGCAAGGATTCTACCACTATCATTTTTCCAGAACGTTTCCAATATCCAAACTGATTTGGTTCTTCCACTTCAGGATCTGGTACGCTCTTTGAAATGCTGGGACTATCAGACACAAAGTCAGGGTGGTTGCAGATCTTTCTCAAAGTTGATAGTCCCACGAGAATCTAAAGAATATATGACAAAAATATTTTTATTTTCATGACAAATGCTTGTATCTTGTATATACAGGTTGCAGTTGACAAAAATAAAGAACACAGATTACTCCAGTCAGAAAAAAGTTTGGTTTTAATAATGGCTTGCTATTAGAGAAGTCAGTGTATGCTAATATTTGTTTCATCGAAAGTTTTAGGCAATATCAGTACAAAAAGGTGGTCAGTGAAATTCTATTTTCTTCTGAGTCTATTCTGGTGACAAGAGAATTCTGCAACAATTTCTACATTAGCAAAAGCAGTCCCTAGCTGTAACTCATAGTTAGATTTTTCCTACTCAAAGGAAAAATTACACCAAGTTTGTTTCTTGAAATTATTGTGTCCATCCTGGCCAGCTCCTGCCATATTAGCAAGTAATTTAAGACAGCACAAGAAGTATATGCACCAGAGTATGGTATACCCATCAGAATACATGGAAGCAAAGAAGTATGAGTAAACATATTTGAACAAGTATACAAAGCTGAAATTACCACTTTTGATGCCAGGTTAGAAGGGTTCTGTTCAGTTATTCATTCAGTAATACTACAAGTATAATTTATTCTGTGAATATAATGAGCATTCATTAAAATGAACTAGTTTGAAACAGCAAATCCCTCAATCTTCTAGCACTGCAAGTTGGACGAGCCTGCTCATAATTTATGGTTTGTTTGTACAACAGGGTTTTTGTTTTTCAGCTGGGGTTTGCTGTTGTCACCACAAAACATCTGATAAAAGCACTGACATTTACTGTTCAAAATTTTCAGAACCCTAGCAAATATGATAGCCCATTCTGTTACATCTTTGGGAAATTTCTGCAGATAACCTTGTACAAGCCATCTCTTGAAGATCAAGCTCCTTAAAATAATTTTCACTGGGATAACGAAAATAGCTAGGCACTTGAAAAAAACTTGGCCACCATATATTTTGAGATCTGGAAAAATTTAAAAACAGCAATAAAGCATTTGCTTCCCTGTCTGCTCAGAATCCAGCCAGAAGAATGCACAGGCCAGTCCCTGACTTTATCCACCAAACTCTACCTGTCATTATCTTTATTAATGCCCACCTGCATGTCTCCATTGAGAATCTGGTAAACTTCTTTAGAGTTAATATAATTTTGATAGATCTGACGTTGTTCCTCTGTCAAACGGCAAAAGAGGACCTACAAAACAAAACAACCACTCAAGCCCAACCTGTGAAGTTTAAAATTTTACAGTGTTCTACAACAAAGATTCACAGATGTCTCACATACTGAATGACTAAGTTAAAAGACACTGCACAGAAATAATTAGAAATAAAGAAAAATAGATATAATTTTTAGAGAATGAACATAATCAGTAAGATGAGTTTCATGAGGTTTTATCTGTTCTTTCCCAGTTATGTTTTCCCCTCAAATTGCTTTAGTTTTGAAAGTGCTGCCATTTTCCGGTTTTAATGAGGTAACTGTGCAATGTTAATGTTCTCTCAAATATATGTTTATAGGAAATGCTTTCCATTGTGGCTCTGTTATGTCCCTTACAACTCGCAAATTCTTACTACCTCATGGGAAGGTTAGTACATGTGATCTGTTCTTTCATTAGACTTTGAGTGTGAGCACAGGATGATTTTTCAGATGCTCTAATGGGCTAAAATGGAACAAAATCACTTCTTTGCATCCTGCAAGGCACCCAACTGAGGTAGTGCCCTGTGACTGACAAGAACAAAAATTAAATTTGTTTCATCTGTTTATGACTGCATCCTTTAGTTTAAATAGTCCAGTATACTTTAAAGTATGTAGAAATTAAAAACCAGATTAAAAAAATTGACTGCACAGAAGAAACCAAGTATGGCATAATTGTTTATTATGTATCTTACAGCACTGTCTTACAAAGACTAGCACATCTGCTTCTCTTTCAGAGAGAGAAGACAGGAAGGGAATGAGGAGAAAATATGAAAGCCTGAAGTACTGAAATATGACTGGCAATAGAATCTAATAATTACTACCAGTGAGTATTTGTAGGACTGTTAGTCAACTAATACTTTCAACCATCTCTACTTTGAATCAAAATGTTTCCTAAAAAAATATTCTACCTCATAGTAAAGCACACAAGTTCCACTATTTCTGAAATTTATTAGAATGTATAGCTTGACTAGCTTGCAATGCTAAAGTGATTCCTGCTGTAAAAAAGGAAACAGACAGGCAACTCATTTCTATGCACCTGAGACCTAGGAGGATAGTATTAAGCAGACCTGACCACATTTCATCTATCCTTTGCTGTTCAGATGAGTGTACTTGCAGAGACCTTGCAGAACTGAGGCCATCTAATACTCAGAACACTGGTGAAGAGAATATCAATCTTGAAAGCTCTACATCTTCTCTTTAGTTAAAATGGCATTTCATCTGCTACTCGGACAAATTATTTCCAAATGATCAGGAAAGACTGAATTTTGGGGAGGGTGAAGACTCAGACCTACTAGTGAAGATAAGCAAACCTGTTCGTTTTTATCTGGAAGTGAAAGGCTCATTTTTACATCAGCCTTCATTCTTCGCAGCAAGTAGGGGTTTATCGTGTCCCGTAACACACAGGCACATTTATACGCAGTTTTAACCTGAAAACGGGAAGAAAAAACTACAAGTTATATTTTGATTCTTGATACTAATTTTAGCAACAAGCAAAATTCCACAATTAATGGTAGGAAAATTCTAATAAGGTTAGATGGTTTATATTTTACGCAGATCTACAGTTACATATTCATCATTATAATAATTGCAATAAAATTCATGTTAGCAACAATAAAATTGAGTAAGTCTTCCTTAAATACCACAGAATTCTCTTTAAAAAGAGACCAAAAGTATTTCATTAGAAACCACAGAAAGGAGCATAAATTTGCAAAAAACCTAAATCCTCATGAAAAAGTGCTAATACACACACTGAAGATCAAAAAAGAAGCCTGCAGCAATGGTGGTTACTAGTCAGTAAGAGAAGATTAGTGCTCACTTGAGACTATTTAAAAAAAAAAATCAGTACAAGAAAACACCCACTATCACAGAAACTAAAGGTCACTCTGAACTTAAATGAAGCATATGGTTCTATAATGGGTAATGGATGTGTGAGATGGGTATTAACTGTACATAATGGCTAAAAAGACCTTAATTTCTCTCAAAGTAAAACAAATAATACAATAAATTATTGATATGTAAAAAAAACAAAATTGAAAGTCCAATTTAATAAATTACTAAGATTTAGACAAGGGAAATACTTAAAAAGAAAATAAAACTTCAGAAATATATGTGTGCATTACAAAGAGTATTTAATAGGATGCAGCTTTATTAGCATTTATACAAAATTTACTCTGCAGATTATGATATAGACAATTTATCATTTAATTTGAAAAATGTTCTCAGTCAATACTGAGAACAAATACAAAGATTAATAGACACACCTATTCAAAATAATTTTTCAAATATTTTTTTGCTTTCAAAATTAGTTTAGCTTTCAGACTTCAAACACCTTCTCAACCTTTTAAAATAAAAATAGTTTTCAGTTTGGATTTCAGGATTCCTCTTATTGCATAGTTTTCCAAAGCAAATTTCCATCAAACAGGAAAGGTATATATAAGCACATCAAAATACAAGATCAGTCGCCTTCCAACACATTTTATTTTTACTTCATATCAAAGAATACTTCTAATCACTTCAGGTCTTCTGCTAAGAAAGCCCTGTGTGTAAGCTGTACCCCTGTATAAATGACATGGTCTCATTTAGTTGAAAGGTTCCTTTTCACCTACAGCAGTAAACACACATGCAACTTCATTTAGGGTTAGTGTCTAGAACATATAGCATGACGTACATTTAGATGTCAGTTTAGGTACAACGTAACAGTTTCTCCAAGCAAAATGCTATTTTTCATGCATTTACCTGGACAGGAGAGGCATTGCAATATCCTCCCATGGTTATCGGGACAGAAAACTGCTCCATGAACACAGGTAGTGTTCCCAATTTTCCTGGGAATATAAAGTCAAAGAGGGACCAGAGCTCCTTTAGGTTATTTTGCATGGGGGAGCCAGACAAGATGATTCGATGGGGTGTGCGGAACTATTAAATAAAAACCACAAAACCAAAGAAAGTTATTTTCACGGTTCATGGTGTAACCTGCCTCCTGCCTCTGAAGATATTCAATTTCACCATCTATGAATTCTCACGTAAAAATATGTGACCTCTTATTTGTGAATAAAAAAGCTTTCTGCAATATACTGTCCATAAACTGTTGGCAGAAAATTCACATCAGCAATCTGACATTTATTTCCAAAGGCAAATGACTACACAATTTTAAATTTCTGACTTTTCTCCTCTACCAAGCTTCTGTAAATTTACCAATGTAAATTCATTAAAAATGTTAGGTAAATTAATTAGTCAAATACAGACAATTGTGATTTATGCTTTTATTCTTTATTAATGATCACACACGTATTTTTATGATAGGCTATTAGATTTTGGAACCTCCCCCCAGAGCACTTAAATTTATTTTTTATAAAGTACCTGCTTGCAAGCAAGTGTGACTGCGGCATTTGGATTTCGGATTTTGTGACCCTCATCCAGAATCACATAATGCCAATCATACGTGTGGATGTTATCCTGCATCAGTCGAATGTATGAATAAGACGTAATTAGAATTCCATGGCATGAAGCAATTTCATTAATTAGTTTCACCTAAAAGCAAGAGGTGCACATTGTCAGTAACAGTGAGACAGAAATATCAGCCCTACTGAACTACACACATACACATCTGCTATCCAAGGTATGTATAAACTTTTGTAAAAGCAGATACATAATTTACTTTGCAAAAGAAAATAAAGCACAGGCAACATTGTGACTATATGATTTTTAGCTCATCTGTAAAAGAATGAATACTGTGTTATAACAGACCTGAAGCCTGGTCAGAAGGAAACAGTGGATTTTTGTTAAAGGTAATGTCTAAAAAAGCAAACACTGACTTAATTAATGCAACCAGTTTCTTCAAATCCTCCTACATTCATGTCATAAATCCCCCTTTGTGTAGTGCAAGCAAGATCTAGAATGTTGGAGGAAAATGAAACAAGTGAAAAGTGGAAAAACAATCACAAAACTCTATTTGGTTAATCCTAAATTCTGTTTAAGCTTTCTCATTAATAGGATTAATGTATTTGTCATCAACCTTCAAATTTTGCGCTTCTCTTGTAAGCTGTAACCTTTCCCCAAGTTTCTACTAGCCTTTATAGTTGCAAATTATGTAGGGCACAGACTGTCGGTGTCACTTCCCACAATATTCAAGAGTCATTTTTAATTGCACTTATCTACATTAAATCTAGAAGACTTAAACAGAAGATAATGGCCTGGGAAGAAATTCTGGGTAAAAGAATCATACTCAATATACAGAAAAAAAGAAGATAGAACCACCACAGACTTCACTGAAGGAAAGACAAAATCTTGATTAGTTGAAGTGCCTTAAGAAAACAAAAACCACAAAAGAAAACCCCCACAAACAATACCAACACAAACAAAAGGGAAAAACCCATCTCTAAATCTTAGATGGTGTTAAAAGTCCATGATCTTTTATTGTAAAATTAGTTGCTCACACATACCCCAAGATTTAAAGCTCTTACTTAACTTTTCAATAATTTCTACTTTCTGATTATCATTTCCTGATAAAACCACGTTATTTAATGTTGACATCACAATTCTCAAGAGAGAATCAATTTGTATTACAGAGAGAGTAGGATTTCTGTGCAGGTGTGGACACCCAAAGCTTAATTCTATGTGGAATGTTATCCATGGTCCGCAACTCTTCTCGAGTCTCAGCAATGGCCTATCCTAGAATATCACAGACATCTCTACCCAAACACTTAAGACAATTCATCTCCGGCGATTTAAAATTAAAAGCTTGTAAAATATGTAACCTCTCCTAATTTTTGCAATTAATAGGGTATGTCTGCAATTAGCCTGACTTACAGAATGCTACACTCCTGTCATTAAAAGATGTTTTGTGAAAGTGCTGCTGTTATTATGGAGGCTCAAGAGACCAATCCCTCCTAGAGGGCAAACAGTGGACTAGCAGAAAACAACAGCCATAAATCACGCTGTCAGGTAGCAGAGAGAACAGAAGTGAAACACAGGCACATGAAGGCCATTCACTGTAAACACACCACAGCAGAATCCTAGTCAGGATTTACTGAACCTGTAATTAATTAAAATTTCCTTCAAGCTAAATTTTTAATAAACAAGGATTTGTGCTGACAATGAAGAAATACAACACAATTTTATCAACTCACACTGCAACACTTGCTAACTCTCATTGTACTGCATTAGGTACTTTCTCAGAGGTTGCCTTCACTTTAGGTGCAGCTCTTGGAATAATTTTAAATACTTTCAACAATGGTAACAGATTTAATACAGGATGCACATTCTTTTGAGGGTGTGGCATTTCAGAATTTATGCTATTTTATAGTGTATTCTTTAATTCACAATTCTTGCTAACTTAAGGCATGTTTAATTTAATTGTATTTTTTTCTCATGAAAAACACTTCAATGAAGTATTTCAGGGCATGCACTGTTAAACTGAAAAAAATATCTGCTTAAGAGACACAAATCCTACTAATGTCAAAAGATAACACAGCCGTTAGCTGGTTTTCAAATTCTGAACTCTGGCCTTTATACGATGCTAATGAATGGAGGGAATGTGAATAGACTGAGTAATTATGAACTTGCATTTCTGCTCAGCACAGTATTTCAGGTCTTTAAAATTCAAGGACAGTGTTTTCTCCTAACTGGAGGTGGTAAGTTGGTTGTGCTGCCTTGTCTTCACTGCAACACATGCAATGTACAAAGACTGGATGATTTTTGACAAGCAGCATTTCTTAAGGCTAAAATTCTTAAGGACACAACTTTAAGTAAATGCTTTTTTCCTCTTGGTACCTCATAGTAGCTACAAGTTTGTTTCTGAAGGTACAAAAACGGGACTATTTTTTGACTTAGAGAAAGAATGTTTATATTTTTTGGGATAGTCTTTTTAAAAAGTTTAAGAGCACCTGAATTCTGAATTATTATGTATTAAAAATGGTAATTTTCTTAGAAATATATATATTAAGACTGAACCTGAAGAAATAGACTAGTGATACCTACAAAATTTTCTGAACATTCAGATACCTTTGAGGCAAGTGTGAACTTAAGAGATAGTATGTAGTAATTTACACAACCATATTTCACTAGTGCATCAAAAGTGCACTCTTCAGCAGGCTTATCACTATCTCATAACCAACGATTAAGCACGGAGATCGATACATTCAACATATAAAACCTCTTTATTATTTCCCTGCCCCCACCAAAACAATCTAAATGGCACCACGAAGAGGCTTCAAAAGAACACATTACAATGTTTAATAATGTAAAAGTTGCAATAAAAAGAGCTAAAGCACTTAGTACATATTCCACAAGAATGTTACTTCTTGAAGCACAATAATAAGTTTGAGTTTGGTCCTTAACTCAAGAGACTTTGGCTAAAGTACAGTTCCACAGGCAATCATATGGAACGAGTCAACAATCATAACCTCTGAAGCTTATTTTCTTTTCATGTAGATTATCTACTCTATTGTGAGGGTAGAAGGTCTAAAATTTTCAATGTGTAGTCATCTTCAAGTAGGTGGTTTCACAGCTGCAGGCATAATGAACTGACAATTGCTTTTGAGGGCTGCATTGTGTGTCCTGTATTTGACCAGAACAAGGGAAGCAAAGTTACAGCTTTACAAATGGTATGTGATTACCACCACAAAGAATTGTTAAACTCAGTGACACTCATTCTAAAGATCAAGAATAAAACTTCAGCCTCGAACTTAAAAAACACAGCCTCCTTCCATACTCTACGTTAAACAAGACAACCAAAGTTCATGTTGCCCCTTACGTAATGCTCCTGTGCCAAGAGAAGTTTAGAAAAAACAGGACAAGCTCTTTTTACAGAAGGCTGTTTTTCCAGCACTTGCAGAGCTTTCTACTCCTCACTTGCTGTTCTATATCATAAATAAAACAGTATTTGTGATACACTACATTAGATTCCCTTGTTTGTTTTCTCTCATCCTGAGAGGTCTCAAAGCACTCAATGTTTACAGATCAGATTTAAGTATAAACCATAGCAGGAGCTTAATAGCATAAGACAGCACCACAGGACACAGTTAGCCACAAATGCTATACCTTGTTCAAACTGAAAGCTGACTTCACAAAGGAAGACTTACTTAATCTGGTTTTTCCTACTGCTTCCAATTTAAGAATATTTGTCAACATAGAAGAACCAAATGATCTTCTCTGATCACAAATAATAACAACAATAATAATACGAGTTTTAAATTTCATCCAAATGCCTTAATCTAACTCAAAAGCCATGGAAACCCCTCCAACTTGGTCATTATCTAAAACATCCACCTGCCTTCCCTTGTGGGTAGGTGAAAGTCTTTAAATTATCACGCATATTTCAAGAGGTAAAACAGTTTGAACAACTTACCACTTACCACATTGCTAAGAGTCCTTTTGTAACACTAACAAAGTGTCACTAACTGAACAGATGTGTGAGGTATTGCCTAGTATCAATTCATGATAAAATAATCAGAACAGATGTCTTCCCCATCTTCACTGTCAAGCGGGCAAATCTAAAGAAGTGGGAGACAGGCTCTACCGCTGATGCTTTTGTATCTTAGAAAGTGCAATAGAAAATGCCTATTCATAAAAGCACATAATTTCAACAATGTTGAAAGATTTAGTATTTGCTAATATTTCAGGATTCCTGATAATGTTATGATAAATATTAGGTACATTCATTGCACTAAAACATCAACTTAAATTTTATCAAATGAAACTTCAGCTGTTGAGCTCTACGACATAGAGTCGTGCCTTATGGGATATCTGTAATTAACGTTATTTTTCCAAAATTCTTGGTCAATAGTTTTACAATTAATCTTTCTCTGTTCCTGAGAAGTCACCTGTCCCTCTTTCACAGGCCTGCAGAGAACAAGCTGCAATTCTGTGTCTTATCACAAACAACCTGCTGTCTAACCACTACAGGATAAAGTAGTCCTCGAAATCCATTGACATCTTTGCTGTCTGATGTCCAGTTAATCTGGAGGACAATTCAATTCTTTAACTTGTTCATACAATTCTAAACTCATCAGAGGTTGAAGTGATCTTTTTCACTTCCAAGATGAAAACAGTGTTCAGTTCCCCAATCCTTTCATGGCAAGTTAGCTGTCCAGCAGAAAACTCTTCTCGTTTACTTCGTGATAAACCATGATACACCACAAGAGTAACAGGTGAGTCCTGGAATGGTCAGTTAACTCCAAACAGGCCTGTGCACAACACTGAGATCAGAGGTGCACAGTGAGATGGCTTTTGGCCATGTAAAATTAATCTCAAAGAATAAACATATCTTCTTATGCAGTCTAGCCACTAATTTTTATTTTATTTCTTAATCTTACTTAGGTGTATGCCTTATGCCAGAGCATAAGGGCAGCATGGTAACAGGATGAGCATTATAAAGTTAACATGTGCAAAAGTAGACTCCTGTAATGCCACAGGTTATCACAAGACAGAATTGTCACAAGATCTGATCAGCACTAAAATATGCATAGAAAGAACATATATTGAAAAGAAATCCTAGGCAGGAATAAATCACCTGTCCTGTATTTTATGTGATATACTTTCAGTGTACAATGCTATTCATGCTAATAAATTATTAGTAAACTTTTACTGCAGGTATAAGGGCAACTAGAATGGGAAAGGTGTGGATTTTTATCTTACTCTAGCTTGCTCTTCTCTGATTAAGAGGTATCTAGGAAAAAAATGTGCATGAAGACCATATCAGCAATGACACTTTTTAAAGCATACTGTTGCAGTTCCTAGAGTATGAGGCACTAGATTCAGTTCTCTAAATTTGCCCTATTTAAAGTGCTTATATGGTACCCAAATTCTTTAAGTTGTTGAATATGCTTTTGTGGGAGGACAATGGGAAGGTAAAGTCCTGAAAATCTTGACTATTCCTGCAGATGGAAAAATTTGAGCCAGTCTGTCAAGTCCATTAATTAACAAATAGCCCAAAATAAGCACACATGAGTTAATTTAGGAAGACATGAAAGCATGTTATTTAGGTCAACAGTCTTTTAGGGCTTGAAAATGAACCAAGTTAATTGAACAACAGGAAGCTATTAGCACATTAGAGTGTGCTATTCCTTTTTTGCAACGTACTGTAACTGCATCAATTACCTCAGAATACGCTTAATCAAGTGCAATTAAGCACCATATCATTTTAATGTCATTACAAGAAATTCAATAAATATTTGAAGATAAATTTAGAACTGCTTTGCTGAATCCTGAAAATCCATTTAAGCACCTGAAATATGAGGCTAAGGAAAAGTAAAAATTTTTCTCCTTGTTTTGTTCCTGTAAGGTACCAAAGTTTGAAACTTCAAAGAAGTCAGAGAACAAGTAAGAAACAGACTAAGAACACTGATATGAAAAGAGTGGTGAATAAAATTAAAAAGACAGAAAGGGCACTGCTTGAAACAATAAAAACTAGCAAAGTAACACTGTCATTAAAGAAAATGAAATCAAGTGATGTCAACTAACAGTAATGAACTGAAGAGAAATGGCATATGCATGTCAAACATAATATCAGATCACAGAAACGCAAGAAGAGAATTCGTAAGTGCTAGTAGCATATATCTGGCATAGAAGCAGCCTAGTCATAAACTCCTAGCATGTACTACTGCTCAAGGAAGCCTCAAGAAAGAAACCTGTTACTATGTTTAATTTGGTCAGGCGACACAATCATAATATGCATTTATTCCATGTCATCCCCTTTTTGTCCAGTTTACTAAGAAATTTATACAAAACAGTGAACATTTTGTAAAACATTCAGAGAAATGCCACAAGCTCTTTCCTACACAGAAACATTCAGTAACAGGGCATTTTTTTTTACTAGTGCCAAGGAAAAAAGAAGTCTTTGGAATTACAAAAAGGATGTCAACCATTACCTTACTCTTGGTATAAGAACCAGTTTCATGGAGAACAGCGACTCTAAATGGAGGCCACCAAGTGTGGAATTCTTTTACCCACTGATGCAACACAGTAGCTGGACAAACAATCACCGTTGGACCCAATCCCTGGTACCTAAAACAAAAGAGTATTCAAGGAAAAAAACCTTTAACATGAAATAAACATTCTATATTAAGTGGCTCATTAAAATACACACATATTAAAATGACACACTTTATCGTTTGAGGGGAATATGAGAGCTATGGAAATTAATTGGCACCTTGTTTTTCTGGAAGTCTGTTTTTTAAAGGAAGATGAAGAAGGTACTGCTAAAATAATCTATCCATTGAACAGTTAATGGATGCATCTATCAAGATAAACAGAAATAGAAAAGCTCCAAACAATAAGGCATAAGGGAACTTCCTCCTGTGATATTACAAATCAGATTTTAGTGACTGCTGTTTCTGTAAGAGAAATCATTAACAAGCAATTATTTTATTACTTCTATTATACAGAATGTGCAGCTAGAGTCTCACAAATGGACTTACACACAGGTGTTCTTCTTCATGTTGGAAATATACTGTACTACCATCACCATAATTTACAGATGAGACATGGACTCTAAAGCAGCAGACTATTATCCATGGAAGTTGAGGTCTGAGCTCAGCTCAAACTATTTCATAGGTTTCTTATTCATAATCATATGATTGTTTCTGAGAATTACTAAGGAAGTCTGAAATGAAGTCTTTTGGTATGTTGAGTTCAAAGCTACTTTTAAGGTTAAAAAGGGAAAAATCTCTCCACAGCCAAAGAAGAAATATTACCACCACAAATAAATACTGACGATTATACAGGAAATATACTAAGCAGTGGTTACTAGCAGTTATTTTTTCAAATATATTTGCTCTTTAAAAACCAGAACAAAATGAGTTTGCAAACAAAGGCAATGGCTACAGTTATCCCATACTGATCTGTGTCTGGTTGATTATGTACTATTCAAGTGGTAATAAATAAACAATGCAAAAGATCACAGTATACATTGATGATAGCAATAAAGAAGGATTTCTCAGACACCAGCATTGCCCCACTTTAAAAAAACCCCAAACCTCTCAATGTCTCCAGAAACTGTTGATGTGAAGAAATAATATTCTTTATTAAAAGCTTATACATATGCGGAATAACAACCTGGATGCTGTAAACACACAAATACTATAACACAACATTACACAGTCTAATTAAGAAAAATCCCATCCATCCAAGGGGAAGTAAGAACTCAGAGATGCAAAAATCAGCTTCAGCCATGCTATGAATCCAAATAACCACTGCTCCTGCTCTTAAAAATATCTATAGCAAAAAAGCCAACTTTCCCAGAACATACTAGTTTCTCACTCTTCATGGGTTGTAACCAGATACCTCTGTTTATTCCCTTGGTCTCTCACACAAGCTCACATGCTGGGTTTATTCACGTCCCTTCGCCCCCTCCTCCCCTTCAGCTTAACAGAGTTCACACCTCCTTTGATCAATTTTCGGAAAATTCACTCCCCCACCACTTGGCTGTGTGAAACCTCTTCTGTGTCTAGTCTGGCTCTAACTGCTTTCTACTAGCCAACGTTTTATTATTCTCTTGAGAACTTTATTTATTTATATAAAAGAGTCATCTAACTTCTTCTAGTCTGAGCTGTTTCACAAAACTAAACAAATCACATACTTCTGCTTGCTACACTTAGGAGGCATCCTCTATTCTCCTAATCACTGCTACAGGTTTGCTCTGTTGTCCATCCCCTTTATATTTGTTTTCCTTAAACAAAGGTAACACTAAAAATATTTGAAAAAGAAGTCTTACTGACACATTGTACCAAGATAATAATACTGGCCCTGTTCTTACTGCAAATATATTGTCATAATGTATTTCATCCCTTTTTCACACCTGCATTGTAGTAATAGCTTATGGTCAATATAATACATGATCAATAGACCCAAAATCTTTCTTCTATTGCTCCTGGTTTATAAAACCCAAAGTCACAACAATACCCATTATTTGTTGCTATTTAATTGGTTAAAAATGGAATTGCAAATAAGATCTATTTCTGCAACTTAATATCATGAAAAAGGAAGCTGTAGTCATACTATATTTATAATCTTTAAGTACTCAGAAAATTAGCAGAGGAAAACATGTTGCATTATAACCAACTCTGTTGCCAAGATCTGGCAAATCATGCCTTCAAGCTGAAATGATAACTAAACCGTAGTGAAAATAAAAGAACAGGGCAGCACGAGCAATTTTCTGGGGCAATATAGCTTTATTCACCCACACATCATGGAAATTAATCTCTGCCCCTTTCAGTAGAGATTGAGCTGTTTATGATTATATCTCTGTATCTTGAAGAGCAAAAAGATGGGTAAATAATTGCTGTATAAACGTTCTGTCAGTTTCTCATCTGATCTCTCAAACAAGCAAAGTCTGTATTCAAAGGTAACATCTTTGTTAAATAAAAGAATGTATTTGGAAACATGGAAACTTGTGGACCCACAAGCTTTCACCAGCTTACAAGACGATTTTAACCTCAATACAAGCTAGAGATGGGTCATTTCAGTTTGCTGATGTTTTCCTTTTTTCCTTGTGAAGGGATGGTTGGTTTGAAAGCTGTTGCTTGTTACAACTATCTCAGCTTGTCTAACAAAAGATCTTCTCCCGCCCACAAATCTTGTTTCCCTTGTATCTCAACACCACAATAATTACATCACCTCTCCTGATACATCATAACATTTGGCTTTCTCCAGCTGTATGTCTCAACTGTTAAAAGTGAGACAACGTTGTAATTTTTAAAATAGTTTTATTCCATGTAATAAGTAGCTCCTTACTTCAACTACTCTTCAAGCTCCTTCAAAATCAGAATACATTCAGACACACTGACAACACACCTGTGTCCACTCCTAATATGCCAGCTTTGCTGCTAGGCTGACCAGAAGGTCTCCTGTTTACCAGAGTACACATCCTTCAGACAGAAAGCACCATTACTGTCCTTTTACTCCAGGCAAGGAAAATACTGGATTATGCAAGATCAAGTTGTTGAGACCCTCTGCCTAACAGCACAGAAGCAAAATCAGAGAAAGTCTCACCAACAAATTAAACCTTGTTTCCTCCCATGGAATACTGCCATGATGGACTTAATGACATGCTCCATCCAAAAAACAAAATACATTATCTTACATGCAGAAAGAACACTGCAACTTAGGTGTACAAATAGATTTTGGCCTTTTCCAAGTTTTACTGTAGTTTCACACCACATAACAGTGTCAAGAGATGTGCCTAAAGGACACACCTAAAGAACCATCATCAACTCAGTGGTTCTCCAAGGGAATATAACCCCACAAAATGATCTGTACATTTGCATCCTTGTCCAGGCAGCCATATAGAAGTAAATCAACTGGCCTGAGTGAAGAAGGATCTGTTTTTAACCATTTTTTATAAAAAGGCTATAGTAGGAAGCAACTGAAGAAAAGTCAGGAATATATTCTCTTTAAAGAATTATTTTATAATGCATGTGCATGCTGAACATAATTTAAATGTACCTCTATACAAAGGTAATTTTTCTGGTTTACTACAGTCCTATGAGATAGTTGCTAAATTGCTATTACATCACATAAACAGGCCACCAGAAGTAGAAAAATCAAGTATTACTCATGTGAATTTGCAAATCCAAGGACACAAGCAAGCATCTCGCCAGTAATTTCAGTTATGAAGAAGAAATTTTAAAGCACTGTTCAGTGACAAAAAACCACAAAACATTTTCTAAAAAAGGCCACTCTAAGAAGCCTATGTTTTGAAAAAGAACAACAACAATGAAAAAGAAAAAAAAGAAAAAACCCAGGTGGAAATTCCTCTATAAAAGTTACTGATTTTACTATTACTACTATTTCTTTTTGGCATGGATAATTCCCTGCCCATCAGAAACTCTAACTTACATTGCAAATCAGCTTGTTACTTCCTGTAAAGCATTTACCTGGTGGCTTGCCAGAGCAAATATTTTAATGTAAAATTTAATAAATGGAACTAAAGGTATTACATCTAATTTAAAATTCCATATTGTGTAAACTATTGATATTAATGTAATTGAGTTTGTAAACAATCCATTTGTGGAAGGTAACCTTAGACACTGTATTGACCCAAAATATCTAGTGCGGCTCATCTGCAAAATGAAGCATCAATGCCTGGAATTCATTAAAAGTGTTACATGTTTAATTTTTCCTGCCCTACAGCTCCATTGTCTCGTAAAATTTTTCCTTTGATGTCCCCCACTAAAAGAATTAAAGGAATATTGTAATTGAAATGTCATTAATAATTCACAGGACCCTCCTCCACCAGCAATACATCTGATGAAATATTAATTGAGCTCCACAGACTGACAGTCTGCAGAGGAGCACTTGCCTGTAATTTGAACCACGAGTCCTCATATTGCTGTAGCTCAGACCTGCCAAGAAGGCAATTATCTGGATGGTCTTGCCCAATCCCATCTCATCTCCCAGAATTCCTCCTGCCTGCTGGCAGTGCAATTCCCAGAGCCACCTAACACCTGTCTGCTGGTACCTAAAACACGGGAAAAGAAAATGGCAAATGTTTGAAAATACAGATCATAACAGAAAGTACTCATGAATTAATCATTTGGCAAGGTTCTTATACTAGTTACAGTAACATGCTGGATGTGTGTTTTACATGAGTGGTGTATTTACTAGGTCATACATTTTTGATGGCTCAGACATTACATGTGACTTTCATTCTTTATGCAACACTAAAACATTTCTAATTAAACTGATAGTCATGGTAATTAGAGGGTATTTTATTTCATATATATTTTAAGTGCTAAAAGCAACTTGGAAAGTTACTCTTATGGAGCATTATCTTCTCACAAAAGACAACATGTCAGGGTCTAGTAAACTATATTATCTGGAACATATACCTTGAACTGAAGATAAAGGTTGACTTGTAAGCCTTTATCAGACTTTCAGAGCCTTCATACTCCACTGTAAAAACTGATCACATCTGCCACAGCCTGCTTTCTTTTTACATAAATTTATTTAATAACATTTAGTCTCTTTAAATGAAGAAAAAACCCATGGCAAAACAATAGAAACTATTGTAGTGAAAGAGATGTAGCAGAGCATTATGAGAGAGCATCAGGGCAGTTTCTACCCCCAGTCCTTCACTGGAAATTGTACAGGCAACAACGTAAAACACATTCCAGTTAAAAGAAGTAGACTAGAGAGCTAGATTTACAATGGCAGGCTAAAAAGGTGGGAGGTAAGATGCTGGACTTCTAATCACTTGAGAACATGCTTTTTTATAATTATATGAAATAGCAAGATCAATAAGAATAACACACCACATGTGTGGGTTAAATTATAACAGAAAAAAAAATAAAATCAGTATCTTTAAATCACTTAAAAGAAAAAACAAACATGTTTCAGCACTTCTGTGTCTTCTAACTCACAGGAAGAAATATTTTCTTGATGGCACACACTCCTGGAGTGCAGAGCACAGCAAAGAACAAAACACTTCTTTTTTTTTTTTTCAAATAGGGGTTGTTCATTTGAGGGGACTTCTTGTGAGCATTTCAAAATTCTGTTTCCTTCCTTGATCAAAAAATATTTAGGACTACTGATAGCTAATTACACTGGTATCTACAAAGTACTATTAAAAATCAATTTATGATGAGTTCTGTATGGATTTAGAGAAAGCTAAATGGAGACAAACGGTGTGAGCAGGAAAAAAAAGATGATCAAAGAACACATCTAATGGTTCAGACATCATACTATCTGCTGCTGTCTCAAAAGCATTATGCCAAGAGGCCCTTAAAAACTCCTCTTACAAGAAATTAATTCACCTTAAAATGTAGCAATCTATAAAAGAACTATGAAATGGCTTACAGGATTAAATACAATTGGGCTAAGATATTATCATTACTACATTTTATGAAGACAAAATGTTTTCTGACATAAATTAAAGAACGAAGGGAATCCTCATTCCAGTCAGAAGCTTCTCCCCAAGACCAATGTCCAGGATGTCTCTTCTGAAAACAACCATTCAAGAACTGCCTGATAATTTTGTGTCATTTCTTAGGATTACATACAGAGCTTTAAAGCTAGATGCATTTATAAGCATATTTCTCTCTCTCTCTCTCTCCCTTCTCCCAAGAAAGTTTCACAGTAGAGAATTATGTTTGTGAAAAATTCCATTCCAAGGTTATCTAAAAATGTAGAAGATGCAAGTGTTTTCTTTGTATAATCATATAAACATGCAATAATTGCAATTATGCAAAAGGTAAAGGAAACCCCTCCTTCAATGTTTCGTTTATATGGAGAGATAATAAACTACCTTAAAATCTTAGGCTTTTATTGCCCCAATTTTTGTGTGTTTTTTTTTTNTGCCCCAATTTTTTTGTTTTTTTTTTTTTTTTTTTTTTTTTTAAATTCCAATAATATTGCAAAAGTAAAATAGAAGTGCTGCTGGTCTTCCAAAATAGTTACATTTGGACTGTATTTCACATGAGCAATCATGTTGTGATACATCCCTCAAAATTCGCCACACTACTACCAGAGTTCAGCTGCCTCGTTGTGGAGACAAAATTGCATTTCAAATATACCAGGGAAATCACATACTGAAGGCAAACAATGAAGACACCTGTTCTCTTTTTTATATAGATAGCATTCTCTCAGGCTAAGTGCAGATGGTATCAGGCGACGTTTGCAAGTCTGTTTGGTTTTGTTCCACAGCAGTACCAGTGCTATTCCTGCTGAGTGTTCACTGAAGTAGACAAGAATACAGGGAAGAAACACACTGTCCACTTTAACAGACTTGTCAAACCACAAACTTAAGGGTCGCCAATTTCTAGCATAAGCTAACTTATTTAACTATGTTAGTATATCCTATTCATGTCCTTGGGTCAATATACTTCCATGCTTTGTACTAAACTTGCTCAGAACTCAACAGTTTAATGCCTATTGACTATGGGCTTTCCTACACTGGAGATATCAGCATTTAAGTTACAAGTCAGACAAATCATTCAACTCCATTGATCTTTCTAACCACTTAAGAGGTTTTGCCAACTGACTCATGCTTGCAGGGATACCCTTCATTAGTGAGACTTGCATCTGTAAGATTAATTTTTAGTGTCTGCTTATTTTATTTCCCTTTGGGTTGCTCAGACCACACATCCATCCTCAAGATGAATACTTCTGCAGTACCTTTGTATAAACAACTGGAGCCCACATATTGGTTTTGTATGGTCCCAGCAACCAAGTCATTAATTCAATTCCATTTCAGAGCTAGTGCTTTCCTTCCAAGGACTACAGGACAATAATAATTTCTCTGAGGTCAAGACTAAGTGGCTCTGGTGGAAGGGATACCACACATGCACATTATAAACCAGTGCTTTCTACCACAACCGTAAGATTTTAGAGAGTTTGCTTTCGAAAGAGATGTCTTTTCTCCCATGTGAACTGTTGTCAACAAAACTGAATTCAAGCCCATCATGCATGAAATTTAAGGGAGATTATGAATGAAGTTAACTGGTCAGTTGCTAGATTGTTTGGGCTGCCTTTTGTAAAAAGCTTTTCAAGTAAACCTGAAAGCACCACTGGGCACATATCTCAAAAAAATGAAAGTAGTTATGTCCTAATCTGTCATCCAGCATTAACTAACTGAAGAATGAGTTGTAGAGTGCTTCCCATCTACTACAGGAATTGAAAATTCACTCCATATTTTAAAATTTTACCTGGTAAAACATTCAAGATTATTTTATAATATGAATTACAAGTAGTTACTTTGAGTAGTTAAAGTTGTATGTATCTTTTACTGGTAGAAAATTTCACCCACTCTACCCAATCAGAGAAACACTGTATTTCTTGTTTTCATTTATCACATCTCGCCAACACCTTATGTTTCCAAGTAATTCTGCCACTCCACACCTGCATTAAGAGTAAGCATATGTCAATATAAGAAAGAATTTATAAAAATAGACAAGAGCTACTCAATTCACAGTTTAGCTCACAGCTACTCACAATATTCACATCAGACAGTTATCATATGTATTTTCATGAAACTACATTTTGTACTTGCAATGAATCAATTTCTTTGACATTCAGTCCTGGAACCTCTTTAAAAGAAAGAATCCTACTGAAACAACTGAAGTGAAAGTTGAGGCATCATTCACTGAAGTAAAAGGGCATCTGGAACTCACCCTGACCATTAATTAGTACTAATATTATTAACAGCATACAGCAGCATAAGAGTAACATAAAGTAAACAATACATACTTAAAAAGTTTTTTGAAGAGAAATCCTGGTACTCTGAAACCCTCATCAAATTCAACATCGCTTTCTTCAGAAAGTTCCTCAGCTGTTTGATGTTCTTTGTCCTTCAAACGTTCTTTTTGCCACTTCCTGGAGCGACATAAGGAGTTAACATTCAATTATAACACGGAAAAGATACTGTATGAAAATGACATGGCAAAAACTCAACAAGAACACATTTTCAGATGTAATTGATTTAAAATAGTAATCTTTTGGAGAACTCAATAATGCAAGTAAATATGCTCCAAAAATGCTCAAAATATCTGATACATTAAAAGGTGCATGCACACCTTACTATTTAGTCATGGGCCTTCAAAGTTTTATAGCTACTTACAATTTTCTACAGATAGAAGTGTTAATATAACAGAATCAACACCTAGTACCATCAAAAAAATCAGGCTACCTTAAATTTCTAAATAACCCTAAAATTCCCCCAAAATATCAATAAACCTTAGCTATTCCAAAACTGTTTTATCAACCAAATACTTAAATCTTCCTTCTCCTAGAGAAATGTGAAGCAGTGTATAATCTTATACAGAAGATTCAGGTGAAAGCATCACCATCTTTAGGGTGATGTTCTTTAAGTCTGTTGAGCAGTCATTATTAAGAGAATGAGTCTTATGAAGTTTTGAAATTACATAGCAATTTGTGGTTTACAATCTCATGTTATTTGGACTCTAGGCAGCTTAGAGAATTAGCTTCCTGTCTCATCATTCATTCCCCCACTGCTGAAAAAGTAACAAAGGATCTTCAACATCCAACAAAATTATGGACTTAAATTTCACTGACCCAAAACCATCTGCCTCTAATGGTCAAGTGTACACTATTTGGGTATGTATTAATCAATCAACAGGACTTAACTTACAATTTGCGTTTTGTTTTCTCTCATGAAAATGCCATTCACTACAGACACACCAAATGTGGTGTATAAGCTGACAAAATTCCTATGGAAATTGGCAAGCTAGAGAACAGATTAAAAACATCCTTATGCTTCTGTCCTGGATGCAGCACAAAAGCAGTCATATTTCATCTCCTAAAAAGTCTGAAGCAGAGGGAGATCTGATAGTCTAGAAATATCTGGAATACGAAACATGAAAACTGAAATTGTTACATCCCAAAGAACTATAAGTGATGGGATGAAAAGCAGTGAATGAAACATTCAGACCAAGAGGAGTAAGCTGAGACACCTAGCATTGAAATCTATTGCAGTAAGCAACAAACAGCGTCATGAGTGAGATGCTGGAATACTCATCTGTCCAGTCTTTTAACTCTACACCAAAGAAACACTGGAAAATGCACTCTAGAACAGCCCTGCAGTAACTGGATGGAGGAGGACTTAACAGAATGCAAGTTTTCCAGTACAGCTCCAGTTTCTGAATGACAAACATAAGTGAGTGAACAGTCCATTTCCCCTCTCTTAATAGTCTACCATTTACCGATTAGACAAACTGCTTCTTAGTAGCTCAGGTTGCCTCTATAACAGCAAAAAAATGCCAGCATTATGGATGAATAGAGTTCAAAAAAAAAAAAACCAGTCTAGAGGCACAGTATAAAACCACTTATATTTATCTTCAGTACTACAACATTGTGCTATCAGGCACAGAGGGTCAATTATTTTTCTGAGTTCCAGAAAAAGATCAACAATTCAAATTGATAAACGCTGATAGTTGCTGCTTCACACTGTGTCACTGCTGGAACTGAGGAATGTTAGAACTTGATTATTTTTTCTGACTGCGTTATGACAGGATTCAAACCAGGGAAGGAAATTCCTACTTATCACAGTAAAATCAAAACAACTACAGATTACAAAGCCTCTAAAGAGACATCTAGGTAAACATGCCATGTTAGACCCAAGCAGGGCAATAATCTGTACATAAGTTTCCTTCTAATTCTATACTCCAACGTGAACCACCACCAGTCAGCACTGGAGCATCAGCATCCCCTGGGAAGAAGCAGATTGCCCTCTAGTGTGCATTAGAAAACGTGATCCAGAAACAACAAAGAGAAAACCTGACATTAGCTCGAAGCTGTTCAGAAATTCAGACACTTCACCTCATATAACTACTCAGTTTTCTGCGAGGTGTGATTTGATGTTGGGATTTCTCCTAAAATAATTAGATACCGAGAAAATACATTCATCTAGAATTTGAACTAATAAACCCTGCACTTAATTTTACTAAAGAAAAGGTTACTTTTCACACTCTGTATCTGTCACTTCATTGAAATTCATAATTACTCAAGCTGTTGTACTGAAGTATCTCGTTCTACATCTCTTCCAAATGCCTAGAGGATTTTTTGCACTCGATCACCAGTGGAAGAAAAAGTATCAACTTGTTATTGCTACAAACTTTCGCAATTTTAAGAAGCTATTCAGTTTCTGAAAGGCTGTGAACTTAATGTAACACATAGCATTAAGATATTCTACACTAACATTTCATTATTTTCTTTAAAAAAGTGTAAATTTCTAACGGCTGAAGTAATGGGAGGACAACTATTTGCTAGATCAGATCAGTAACAGTTGCTCAGTCTGGTCTTGTACCTTTCCTCAGAAGTCAAACACTGGAGGCAGAAATAGCAGTAGCTCATCTTTGTTTTAACTACACAGTAACTTACTTGCCATTTGGTCAATATATTCCTATGCACCTCAGTTAAGCATCATCATTATACCTAAACAATCAGAAAATGCAGGTTTTACTATATCACCAACATTTCTTGAAAACAGAACTATGACCTTTGAGAAATCTATCTTATACTGCCCATGGTCACTGTCATAGATAAAATTTAATTCTGAAAGTGAAGTATGAAAGCCATATATCAAACAATTAATTTTTTTTTCTTAATATGAGAATGAATTCAGATACTAAGCCCATTTCCCACTTACTACAATACCCTAGAAAGAAATTCTGCACCCAAAACAGCAATGAGCACAATTTGTGCTTTTTTTGTTTGGTTGGTTTTTTTTTGCTGTTTTTAAAATGCAGTCAGGAACCAAGCTGAGTATTTAATATACTTTACATTTGTGAAGCACAATATGCTTTATATTTTATAGAGATAAGAATTCCTTACAGATTATGCTAATTTGCTAAACTGAAGCATTCAGAATTACTTTTTTGATCTAACTTTTTATGGTCTATATGAGTGGATTTAATTGGTACGTCCTAACAGATGAAATATATGCAGTTAGTACTACAAGTCTCCATAAGTAAATTAAGACTGATGTACACAATTGCACACTTGAGCTTTGAATGAAAGGTGTACTCAGCAAGTGAGAAAAAAATATATCTTAATTTGTGTCTTGGTTTTGTCATCTTGAAGAGCAGTTGGGACTCTCTAAGAAAGTGTCTTTCACGAAAGGTAATATTTAATCCTTTTTTAATTTATAACTCTGAAACATCAAGAGATTCAGTGACTCAGATACATCAAAGAAAGCTAGAACATGAAAAATGAGCTATGAAAACCAACTTATTTTAAAACAAATTCCATTTTTTTTGTTTGATTCTTTGGATCAACTGCTTTGTATACTGATAGCCACAACTTCCATCTACTCAGCTGCATGGATGTCACTTGGTAAACATGGAAAGAAATGGTTTTCCTAGCCTTGCCTTTAAGCACTTGACAGCAGAAGTTAGGCAACTGTACTCCACAAACTGTACAGAATGCACAAGAAAACATAGATATGGCACTTATCTCCCTTAAAATGGCATGTAATTCCTTCCTTGAAGCAGCAGATACATACTGACAACTGTGGGAACAATGTCCATAAGACTTCTAATTTGTGTTTTAACTCCAACTATTACCTTACACAGATACTGTATGATTGATGATAATAATTTAACATATTTAACTGCATATAAGTGGTAAAATTACCTTTTCTATACTTTAGCTTGGCATTTTAAGACATGCAAAGGAAAACTTTGAATAAGACTTAAAAAAAATAAATTCTTGATAGTTTGCAGTTTCCACATCTGCACAGCTTGAGAATAACACAAGAAAACTATGCAACAGTTTTCTTCTTGAGGAAAGAAAAACAAACAAAAAACAAAAACAAACAAAACCAAAACAAACAACTGAAAAAGGGTTTATTTCCTATGCATTTTATATACATACAAGGTTACTTTTCATTTGAGATGCTAAGCAAAAGAAGCTCAAAACAGGTGAGTTTTTACTCTTTCTACAGTCTTCAAAGAAACTGGCTCTGCCATGACCTGATATGCTGGTTTTGGATGGAGTTGAGTTAATTTTCTTCACAGTGGTTGGCATGGGGCTGTATTTTGAATTTGTGCTGAATAGAACATTGATAATAGAGATGTTTTTGTTACTGCTGAGCAGAACTTACACAGAGCCAAGGCCTTTTTGTGCTGCAATGCTGGTGAGGAGGCTGAGGGTACATGGGAGGTTGAGAGGAGACACAGCCAGGACAGGTGACCCAAACTGACCAAAGGGATATTCCCAACCATATGGTGTCATGCTCAGTAGATAAAACAGGGTAAAGGAAGAAGGGAGGGATGTTTGGAGTGATGGCATTTGTTTTTCAAGTAACCATTATGTGTGATGGGGCCCTGCTCTCCTGGAGATGGCTGAACCTCTGCCTGCCCATGGGAAGCACTGAATTAATTCCTTGTTTTGCTTGTGTGTGCAGCTTTTGCTTTCCCTATTAAGATGTCTTTATCTCATCTGCAAGTTTTCCAGCTTTTACCCTTGGGATTATCTCCCTGATCCCGCTGATGGGTGGGCTGGTCTTGGTTGCTGGCTGGGGTTAAATCATGACACCTGACCATTCCACCAGACAAGAGGTTTAGATCCCACAGCTCCAATTTTGAACACCTCTAGACCAAGACAGTCACTGTCAAGATAGGCATTGGTAACATACCCACTGATACGAGTAAGTCTCCTGAGACATTGAGCAGCAGTCCAGAGACTGCTTACCTAAGCCTCTGGGTTTAGTTGGCAATAGTCAGTATGAAGGATAGCTGGGAATGACAATACACTACTTTTCACTGAATCTTAAACTTACCTTATATTTGCTTGATGGTATCCTGCTTATATATCTCACTCTCCACAATCCTGATGTTCCTTGCTACTGTTCACTATTCTACCAAGTTATGATTCACCTTAGACATTGACCTTTTGGAACAGATTTTTTTCACCAGAATGGCTGCACAGCAACATGGCTCCAGTAACAATAACTAGAGAAAAGCAAGACTCACACTAGGGAAAAAGAATGAAATTACTGAGAGCCTGGTCTGAATTCTGTATAGCTAACTTTTATTTTTTCATGTTCCACTGATCACATCTTGCTTTCAGTGACTGGGCCAACCATTGCAAGCAGCCTTTAGAAGGGAAGAGTCAGGTACTCTCCTGCCTGATGTCTACTGCAGATAACAGCTCCTGTTCTGACAGAAGTCTCTTGTTCCAGAGCTGCTTTGCAGTTGCACAGTTAGCTAATTATCATGCTTCAACAACATCAATGTAGTTTCCCCTCGACACAGACCAATCTCTTGAAGTCCCATCTCTGAAAAGTTTTAATGTTAAGGAAACTCATTTTCAATCTCTAAGAGTATAGGACTGCATTCATCACTAAGCATAAGACTAGATGTTCAGAAGAATAAAGTAATCCTAAAGGGTTTTCCTCTGCCTTTCTCATGGGTAAAATATACCATAATCTCACCCATTCGTTTGCATTCAAAAGTAAAACTGACATGAAACAAGATATAAATGTAAGCAAATGACAGAATTTCTATAGCATTCTTAATATGTTTCTTAATTCACTACATTTTATTTTCTCATGGCATTTCCCATAATGAAGATTACCTGGGGGTGTCAGCATAAAAACATCAATGTGGACAGCTGCAGCTTAACAGCCACAATAACTGTAGCTATGAAATTTTTAAGAGATGTAGTGTTTTGGTAGCAATTACAGTTATTGATATTTCTAAAATTCATTTAGGCTTTTATTGTAACTTCAGCAACCAAAAGAAATTCAGTCTATGATATGACTTTGCTAAGGATAAATTGTCACAATCTTAACGTTATTAAAAAACAGTTTTGAATGAATTTAAACTGTGAATCATATTAAAACTTTCAATCAAAATAAATTACTCTTGATGAAAACACTGAATTAAAAATGATTTAATATTGGTCTAATTTAAATGTGAAGAATACAGTTTTATTCAATAAAACAGTAAATATTTTACCGATTAAGAACACTTAATTTTTGTTAACACATCCAATAGAAAACATATTTCTTTGTGACCCTTTGGACATTGTTCAGATTAACCTCTTGCCAAAATTTCTTTTCAAGACCAATAAACTATGTTTTAACCTTGAAAAACAGCACCTTGGGATCACAAACCTTTTATCAGTTTCTGATCTACCTTGGTAACCTGGGATGTGAAAGTGAAGATGGGCCCTTTCTTCCTGAGATTTTCTGCAACCTCAGTACCTCTGCTACCAGAAGATACTTCTTCCTCCACAGCAACCCAGGCTCTCACCACAGGAGAGATGGTGATTGTACCTCCATTTCTTGACTCCTTCTTTGACACAGCTTCATTTAAATCCCTACGATTTTATATTTCCATTGAAATGTAAAATTTGAGCCTCCGAAGCATTAATCAAGTTCCTATGCCAGGCTTTATCACTAGATCACTCACCATTCACTGACAGAACTAATATATATTCTTCCCTCCACTCTATAGCAGCTGTTTTCAAGTTCCATGGTTTTCTAGAGGACTTGAAGGGCATTCACTAAAGGTAATTAATTAAAAGTAAACATGTTATCAACAAGCTGAAGTTTTTTATATGAAGCTCAACCCTTATACTAGAAAAGAGATAAAACATGCCAGTGGTTAGAGAAAAACTACAACAAAACAACCTTTTCAGTGATCTTGATCTTTTGACTCCCAGTATGTGCAGAAGAGTCTCATAACTTCACTGACATCTCTAGTTAGGATTTTAACAGCTTAACAAATGACATGTCATTTTGTTGCCCCTTCAAAATATTTTCCATTGAGTCGTGAAAAATAGAAGCGTTACTCAGTCTCATTGTTAGGTGCTCAACTGCTATGCTATCAGTAGAGAAAACATCTCAACCTCAGCCTGTAGTGACCCAGAGATCACCAACAGACAGGTTATACACATTTCACACATCACAGATTAGCACAAGGTGTCTCAGCTGCCGTTTTCAAAAAAGAATTTGTTCTTAGCCTAGAACATGTATACCCCCCACCTAGCACACTGGAGTCTGCTTACAAACCTTACTTAGGTCATTGTAGCAACAGAACACATCACTATTGCCACCATCTGTTTAGATAAGGAAGCTTTTACCTCACTTACACCATGGAGAGAAAAATCACTGTCAAATAAAGCAGCTCTTTTTAGATTTGACTAACAAGCTCTTTCTAGACTTGACTGACAGCAGTATAAATATAAGCAGTCTTTACTGCTTATATCTTCTAATGTAAATTATGCAAGAGATATCATGTGCTACAAATCAAATAATATATTGTCATTTCCAGTATAAATGTTTTTATAGAAGTTTAAATTCAAAAGATTATTTTAATACTGATTTTCAAATAAACTTGTTAGCCATGTAAACTATATGCAAATGTATCAGATTTCAATAAACTAATAGATTCTACAGATATAGTATGCAACTGTAGTTTATTCAAATTCTTTCTTCTTGACTAGCAACTAATTATTTAAAGTTGAAAACTAAGCATTCCACCCCATCCCAAACCACATATTTCTCTCAGTGGAAAAGCGCCACCCCTCTGAGAAGGGATAGCATTGTCCGTTCTCACAGTAATTTTGCCTAACAAACAGAAGACATAATTTTTTTTTTTTGAAAGGTGGGTATATGATACACACACAAAGGCAGTACTTAACTAGCCAAGCAGCCAAGTAGTACCTTTTTTAATATATACTTAATTTTTCGTATATTCACAGTTCTCCAAATGACAAACACACCGACACACAAGTAGCTTATTACTGAAGGACCTGTAACAACCAGAAAAATCTAACAGCAAAGTTCTTATATTAATAAGAACTCAATAAGTAATTAATAAGCATATCTGACTCCTTCTGGGAGGTTGTCTAAGATCCTTCCAACTGCCTGATTTCCTTTACAGTGCTAGGGAGTGTATTGAAGAATTACGGACATTGTCCTTTGCGTGTTCAACATAATTTATTAATATTACTAATAAAAATGTCTAGGACTAACCTTAGTCTTTGTTTATAATAGTCCACATCTCCATCATCTCTCCACTTTCTTACTTTGTGCTTCCCAGGTGTATGCTCTTCTTCCTCAGAGCTTGGAACAAAGTCAGCGTCATCTTCGGATTCTTTAAAAACCTTCTTCACCAAACTTCTTTTTTTTCTTGATAAATTCTTAAGTTCATAATCAGAATCATTCTCAGCAAGAGAAGAAGCCTGCTGTTCCTCCTCTTCTGCTGCTTCTGGATCAAAGAGCTCCTCATCAGGTACATACTCAGACTCCCCACTAGCATCCTCCTGGTCATTCCTGACCTTCTTGGCCTGAGGATACTTCTTCTCCTTTGGAATCCTGGCCTTCGACTGAATCTGAAGGGCACGCTTCTGAAGTTCCTTCATGCATTTTTTTAAGCGCTTATCTGTTTTTGACAGAGCTTTACCACGTTTTTCCTTTGCAGTAGTTGTGGGAGCTACACATGGAGCATTTTTGGCTTGTGCTTTCTTCTTTGCTCTTTTGCGAAGGGATAACTTCTTTCTTTCAGATGACAGCTTAGCTTGGTCTGCTAAGTACTTCTCAAAATCAGATGTTTCATTCAGTCTTAATTGTCGTGTCTTCCTTTCTGGCTTCTGAGGTATTTTAGTTCCAAATGGAGTCATCTGACCAGTACGAATAAGCTCTTCCCACTCTGTTTCCTGAGCAGGCATAAGCATACTACCGAGACATGATGGACCAGGTTCTACAACAAAGAACACACAGCACACCTTTAACACCTTCTGTGTAAGTAGAACACAAGAACAAGAGTTGTTGTGGTTTCTTTTTTTTACCCCAAGTTTTATATGCATTCAGCCCAGTTTCTATATACAACTTAAATTTCTAATTATCATCATGCATAATACTAGTAGTTCAAAAATGGCAAAACCCAAGAAAACAGAAGGCCAAAATAAGTCAAGACTAACTCCTACCTCAACTTACTTCTCAAACTTCATAAAGGATATACTACATATACTATCAAAATACAAATACACATAGCAGTAAGAATTACCATAAAATTACAGTTCCCAGTGGTACATACAGTTACTATACACAAACTATAACTGGTGTTTGAAACCAAAGAGCAATAAAAGTTCCTGAATTTACAAAGTTGAAGGGGAATTCTGGCCTGAAATCTATTATTAAGGTCCAAAATGTCAAAATAACTGTATCAGAAATGCCAGTCCAGCATGCTACAATTTATGGTCCCATTTAAAGTACTGTATCTATCACATGTTTAACAAGTAACGATGATGCATCAGGCATGAAATCCCTCCACCTCCACACCCTCCTACTGGAATTGTTTTACACCACTTCTTCTGCTGGGCTCCACTCACATCCTAGTTATATTTCAACACACTGGGTGCCTGAGTTTTACTGCATGAACATTAAAAGAAAAAGGAGCAAAGATGCTTTTCTACTGAGGTAAGTTCACTGAGGTTTTGACAACTCTAAGTTTTGTTGAATCAGGAGAGAAGCACAAGCTCTGTGAGATCTGGGATCCACTCCAGCCACACTTGCCAGGGATGAATAGCACAAAATTTTCACTTCTGCAAACAACAATATAACCCAAAGGATATGCACAGATGTCAATGGGATCCAAACTTGCCCTGCAGAATACTGCAGATTAGTAACTGTGGACAAGACACAGCAAAACTGGAGTGACAAAATCCAAGCTCAGTTTGCATACAGCAATGTGAAGGAACACCTAGAAAAACACTGAGAGAACATATACTTTGCTCTGGAAGAAATCTGCAGCCTGAAATGAGACGCACTTCCCCCTTTCATTTCTAGTGATACTTCCCAACAGTAAGAAAAAACAATTTTGTTAATGCTGATTGATAGCATCCAGCATCTAAAATGTAATTCAATCATGATGTTAGTCATCTTTATCAAATTAGCTGTGAAAAAAAATGTTAGGATTTCCAATTTATTAAGCCCAATACTCTAATGTGCCTCAGTCATCCCTACTCAGCTGAAGGCAGATTAACATCCATTTTTTAAAACTTCCCACATGAATACACCAAGATCTGCAAGTCTGCAGGTGCAGAAAATGAGTGTTCTTAACTCTCTTTGAAAGCCAACCACTGAAAAAACATTACCAACTAGCTTCAAACAAAAAAAGGCATTACCCAAGTAGAACAGAACTTTCAGCCCTCTCCCACGCATACCTTCATCTTCCTCAAATTCAATCTCATTTGCTTCATCAACGAACTCTGTTAAACCAAGAATTCCTTGGAGACGCTTTTGTTTTGCTTTTATCTTCTTCAGCTGTTGCTCCTTCAGTGAGAATTAGATACATAATTTAATTTTTAATCTGTTTCATAAACTTGTTACCTTTTTAAGCAAGACTAAAATTACTACATTTGTAGTATTTTCAACCAGAATCTCATACTAAAATGTTGACAGTATCACACTTGAAACAAAAAAAAAGTACAAAAAAGTGTCACAAGCCCTGTAGGGCTCCAGTCCCCAGAAGACACAGAATTTTGTGTGTATGATCATCTTATGATCCATATATGTACAGTAAGATAAGGCTGTTTACACACGCAAATTTCACATGCACATTACAGATTTTTATTCACATTTCTCAAGGTCTTTCTATGAATGTGTTGATGCTAGTGAACAAAGTCCATCAAGCAGATTGCTGAGATGCATAGAGAACACCAAAAGCTTTGTTTATGATTGCAAGACCGGGTTAATGATTACTAAGCCACAAAAACCAGCTGTAAGATTTACTTATCACCCCAGAAGTTACAGAATGTTTTTTTAGAAAGAAACTAGAATTGTGAATCAGTCCAACATCCTGATATGTGTTCTTTACATGGTTAGTTCAGGAGTGGTTACAGGTAATCTAACAGCAAAAACTAAAAACTCAAATTACTTCAAAAAAATCAGTGTTATAGATGCTATAAGAAGCATAGTTTATTACTCTTAAGAAAATAATTCATAGCTAGCTCTTCTATTACACCTTTTATCTGACTGTAATATCCTCAACTGTCTGCTGATGATGTTATGATTCCTTAATGTTGCTAATTATCATTTGTGAAATACAACATTCCAACCAGTAAAACAAAGACACAGGCAATGTAACCTTCCACCTCTTTTTTTAAATACTACAAAAGGAAGAGTACTAAAAAGCACTTCTCCATGCTCAAGATCAGACTTACATGCACTGCTTGCTTACAAAAACAGTCTTCAGGTTATTAGGAACACTTTTATAGCTTCCAAATTGATAATTCTTTCTTACACTTTAAAGATGGTTAAGAATGAACTCGTAGTGAGGTCTGAACTTCCCCTGCAACTAATACTTGTGTAAATCACTTCAAGCAATATGAAAACCAGCAAAATACAGTGTCTAATTGCATGATCATTTCTATTTAAGTCTGGTTTAATGCATTTCTTCCTACTACTTCCATCCAGTAGTTTCTAGTCCTATGCCACTATTCAGTACTGTCCTCATTGCTCTCTTAATTGGCTGAATTATGAGCACAGTGTTATCCACATTGCTGAAATTATCAAGCAAATGAGTCAGTGGCAAATGGCCTGGGACTGGTCTGTCTGAGGGCAAAGGACGGTAAGTTTCACAGTCAGGTTTATCACTAGAGAAAATCTGAAGTGAATTTCCAGCAGACGGTGAGCTGATCAAGGTGCTACGTTCCTGACTAGCAGAAGTTTCCCTCTTCTCACATCTCCTTCCTATTCCAAGCTGTAGAGGTCTATTGCTTACATTACTCTGATGCCTCCTAGATTGTTCTACAGCTTCTTTAACTTGCCACTCTGGAAGGAAAAAGCTGGACCAGTTTCTGACAACCGGGTAACTTAAAGAAGCTCATAGAAAGGAATGATGTGTACTGATACAAGACACAGTCTGTGAAAAAAAAGATTAAGAGTATAGGGAATGAAGACCATGAGAGCTGATATTTAGGTCAACTACTGAACCATGTCCCAGCAATGCTCTGCCAACTTTCAAAACACTGCTGGGAGAGCTTTAATTAAATTAATGCAAATCCACCTTCTGACCAGGGCCTGGAACTTCCGTTTTATAGCTTATTTTGAAACATACAATAAAAAAATAAATTCAGCTCTCACTTGCACATCTTGAAATCACTTATTTATATTTTTGGTAGAAAATTAAACCATTTTGAAGGGAAGGAACAGCAATTGTAGATTAACTGTGAACTATATCATTCAGAATTATATCAGAAAATCCAAACCTTAAGAAAAAGTACAAGCTAAGTATTGTCAGCAAGAAAATAATGTAATCCAATTACCTTGTTATATTTTTGCCGTTTCACAGAATCTAGTTTTCTGCTAATATTTTTGTTGTCAGCAGCTTGAGGTGAAAGTTCCTCAATTATTTTATTTATTTGTCTCAGAGATGTTGCACATGATCTGAAAAAGCAATAAGATTGCAATGTACTAGTAAACTCTAGAAAGAAAAATAGAACAATCTTGATTCAGACAATTTAGATATTCCAGGCAATTCAAGGTTTAAAAAGGTCCAATGGTCTAAGTTTCTGAATAAGCATATTATATTTAAACAACATCGGAAATAGTAAACACTTTAAAAACTTACACATTATAAAACATTTTTAAACTAAATTTTGCTAATAGTAAAATTCCAAAGGAAAGGAAACTGCACAGCCACAGTAATATTTAGCACTCAAAAGTTACAAGTCTGATGATCATGATGATAAACAAATAAGTGGCTGTTTTTATTATTTAAGGTTAATAAAACAAAAATCGAAATGGGTTTTCAAGTTTTCAGTTTCTAAAATGTTTATAATCATTTGATGCCACTATATAAGGAAGCCTCTATTTTTTACCTTTACAATGTTTCTGTTAAACCAAAAGCAGATTACAAGATAGAAACACAATTTCAGGGAGACAGACTAGCTCAAAAACTTAGCAGCACCTCAACATTAAATTTCCCTTACTCACGTATTACCATTTTTCATGTTTCCATATACAATATAAAATTTAAGTTGAGCAACACACTGTAACCTCTTATCATGTTTAAGCTGTTGAATTCATTTGCAAGGAAGAAGGCACTGCCATCAGAAACAAATCTAGGCTTGTTGATTCAAATAGCAAAATATTTCATAAAGATAGAGAAATTAGCATCTTAAAGCGTTATAAAGAAAGTCAAAGAAAACTCTGCACAACACCTGCAAAGCAGCCATTATTCCCCTCACACGCAAACTGAAGCACTACAGAAGTCTCAGTTGTCAGGGAGGAAATCACTGGGCCAGATTTATCTCCAGCTCTAATGTGGATTCTGTTATCCTTCCTATGAGACATATTTTACCAGTTCTCCAGCTATCACTGCCATCTTCACTTCTCCGTTCACTTCCAACACTTTAGAAACACCCCACCCCCTTTCTCACTCTTCAGTGTTGCTGTTTTGATGTACACATCTTCTAACTTCTGGCTCTTTCTTCCTTGGCCCTTGGACCTCCCGACACATACCACTAAATGTCCTCTTCCACAAGCTTTAATTAACAGAAGTCTGGGATTTAGGAAGGATTTAATTACAAATATTTCTGCTTAAATTTGTGTATATATTATAGAATTGTGCAGCTTCTACCATAAACTCCAGGCAAACTACTCAAAAACCACCTCCAGCCAGATTTTTCCTCTAGTCATGGATTCACTGTGCTACAGGGTTTTAACCAACTCTACCATGCTCTTGTCTTTAGTTTTGTTAGTCCCTCTGCTCAAAAAGTCAGCTACACCTGATAGTTCTCTCAAAAATCAACTTCCAGACTCTCACATTATGTCTTATGCAGACAAGGTTCTACAAGTCTGTATAAATCATTTGCATCCCCGCATGCAAATCTCATTTTATAACTTTCAGTGAAAGGTGAAAATACAGCAATAAGAAAAATCAAGGATGCTTCTTAAAAAAAATTGGGAAACTATAAACAAATTGACAGTGCTGTGCACCACTTGTTAAATAACCACATAATCTGACTGCAATGGCTACACTGCTCCATTCTTCCTCTCAATATCATTTTACTCATTATTTTCTTCTACTCTGTAACATCTGAAATTAGATTCCAGTTTTGCAAACTTATTTAATTTCACATTCCACACCCAAACAGGAAAATTGGCATGTATAAAATTAATCAGAAGAACTATGTGAGTTCACACAGGTAACTGAGGCCTACAGCACTCCCCAGCAATAAAAAAACACCATTACTGCAAAGCAGTGAAAGACACACAGGTAGATTTACCTGCAATAGTCCACACAGTAAATCTACAATGAGACTACAAAGAGAAATGGAGATCAAAACTCAAAAGATTAGTCGCCTATCCCTCAAAGTCTCCTACTATCAATACACCATGTTACTTATGCATTTGACTCTTAAGGTGTCATTAAGTACTTCTTAGAAGCACTTGTGATAAGGTTGTTTTGGTTGTGGGACATTCATGAAATGAAGTTACCCAAGTTACAGAAAGCACATAACCTGAAGTGAGGAAGTGACACTTTTTCTGACTATAATTTTGAGTAACAGCATAATGTAGTCCTCTGCTGCCCAGAAAGCAGACATGAATCTTGGTAAGGTAGGAGACAAAAGAGAAAAAGGAGATACACTGTACTCTGCTGCCCTGATGCATGACTAGATTAGTCAAATAAGAGCAATGAAGCACGGTCTGACATGAAAAATATCTTCTCCTTTTTTAAAAGTTGAGTGACTCCGAAGAGAACATGTGATTCAGAGCTTTCAAAACACCTTTTCCTCTTCCAGATTTTAAAAACATGAGATATTGAGTCTCATTGGATGGTCAGTAACAGAAAGGAATGGTAAGAAAGAACACAATTTACCTTAAGTCTTCGAGTACTGATTCATACTCTTTTGATGCGTTAGATATTATAGCTGCTTTATTAGCTTCATTAATAGCATTATCTACTTGCTGAAGAACTCCTTGCTCCAACACATCCTGGTCATAGACATCAACTCCTAAATCTTTGAGCTCAGCAGCATGTGCGCTACATGAGAGAGACTGAATCTGCTGCCTGTTGATCTGTAAAAGTGGATGTCCTCTTCTGGGCACCTCCAAAGCAACAACCATGGAAGTGGAAGGTTGGCTGTCCGAGTTGGGAACTCCGATACTACTGACCACATCATTGTCACAAATACCATTTGCTTGTTCAGTTCTCAATTCCTCATCATTATGCAGGCAGTTATTGCTTGAAGTAGTAGCAGAGTTTTGCTCTTGGATACTGTCTGGCAGGTGGCTGTTGTCTGTTGGCATCCTCTGCTCAAAAGCAACAAGGAAGAAACACATTGTCATAACATTCACACATACAAAGCTCTCATGAAGACGGTGCCCAAATAAAAGCACATTTAAGAGAAACCGGTGCTTCTAAACATCTGGTAGCCTACTCCTCCCCACAAAGGCATCTCCACACCAATTTCCATAATCAAAAAGAAAGAAGTAACCAAACCCTCTTAGAGACAACGGTGCCTAACCCTCCTGGAAGATGCTGATATGAAAACAAGTAAGACAGCCTCTAAAAATTACCCTTCTTGCCAGACAGTGAACTTAGTCTTGTGTGTAAATGGTCATGCTCCAGAAGACCATGACATAACACAAATATACACAACTTCAGATACCCAAACACAAAAAATACGAGTTTTTGAAACAGGTTAAGACTTGCCAGTGAAAGCACTGATGAGGATAGTTGGATGAGAGCTTTAGTTTGTCAAATCAACTTTAAAGTGAAACACAAAGCACCTTAGTTCTGAGGAAATTAGCGCTGGACTGACACACTTAGGCAAGCTTGAAGCTGACATAGTGCAGCACCTTCAGAAAGAAACTGTCACCTCAGAGGACGCTATTTTTCGACATTTTCGTGGAGGAACACGTGCCATTAACCGGCAAGAAGGCATTACTAACGCTGGTGCAATTCATCAGCAGGCTGTCCCAGCGGGCAGCCCGTGGATCCCAGTCCCGCCCCACGATGCTCTCCCATCGCTCCTAACGCGCACGCACCGCCCGGTGCCCCCCGAGGGACCCCGGGCCCCTTACCGCCCGCACTGAGGGTTCTCAGGCTCAAGCGGTGCTTCCCCCACCTCTCCCTGCGGGCGAGTCCCAGCCCGGCCCGGCGCCGCCCGGCGGAGGCAGTCCGCGCCGGCGGCCAGGCCCGGCTGCGACGGCAACGCGAGGGGCTGCGGGGGCGCCGCCTCCTCCCGGGCGGAGCGGGATGCGGAGCGGGATGGGGACCGGGAGGAGGCTCGGAATGAGGCCCCGGATGAGGCTTGGGATGTGACCCCCGGGCCGGGCCCGCCGCTGCTCCGACCCGGGACGGCTCCGCGGCCACGCGCACGTCACTTCCGCAGCGGCGGGGCGCGGGCGCGGGGCGACGGGGCACGGGTGGGACCGGGAGGGCGGGAGAGTGTGCGTGTGCGTGTCTGTCTGTGTGTCTCTGTGTGTGTGTGTGTCTCTGTGTGTGTGTGTCTGTCTATGTGTGTGTGTGTGTCTCTGTGTGTGTGTCTGTGTAAATATGTGTGCCAATGTGTGTGCATATGTATGTGTAAATATGTGTGTGGATATGTATGTGTCTGTGTGTGTGCATGTGTGTGTGTGTGATTGTGTAAGTACGCGTGTAAATTGTGTGCATGTGTGTGTGTGATTGTGTGTTTGTATATATATATGTATGTGTGTATGTATGTGTGTGTATGTGTAAATATGTGTGTGTCTATGTGTTTGTGTAAATATATGTGTATATGTGTGTGTGATTGTATGTATGTATATATATGTGTATGTCTCTGTGTATGTGTATATTTGTGCGCATGTGTGTGTGTCTGCGTGTGTGTGGTGGTTTGTGTCTGTGTGTGAGTCTGTGCATGTGTCTCTGTGTGTCTGTGTGTATGTGTACATTTGTGTGTATGTGTGTGTGTCAGTGGTTGTCTCTCTCTCTCTCTCTCTCTCTGTGTCCGTGCTGAGTCTCACATAGTGGCAAAAGCACAAAACTAAACCTGTGCCAGGCGTCCTTGCGCCTTCTCTCTTGTTTCCCCCCTCAATCCTGGCTCCTTGTTTCAGTGCAATGAAACTCCTGGATCCTGCTGCTCCTCCCTTATGCAGCAGAACTGAATTTATTTGCTGATAGCCTTGGGCCAACCATGAGGGGATAAATGCATAACAGAATGCATGTTGGAATGTTTTGTGAATGAAATGCTGAGGCAGGTAGAGTTTAACTCTTGACTTCAGGGAACAATTTCTGGTTCAGTTTGATCACTGAGTTGGTTTCCTCAATTGCCTTTTCGTCATGCGCCTCCTGTTCTTGATTCCATCTTTTTGCAGCGAATGCCTTGAAACATGATGCAGATTTAGGAAGATGTATTACTCTTTTGTAAATTATTCAGAGGTGTAGACAAGGCATATGTAAGTGACAGAGGCATGATACCTTCACCTTTTCATATATAATTTCAACAAAGTCCTGCAGTCCAAGAGAGAAAGCAAGCTTGTCCAGTAATGATAACACATTTGTAGTGTGCCTCTGACCCAAAGAAATCCCAGATTCTACTGATAAGTGGGTGTAGAAGATGAGGACTGTAGCTTTGCAGAACTGTCACAGGTGTTTAATGGTGGAACAGCAGAGGCGGTGTCTGCATGTGACTGGATGTAATGTGTCATTCATGAAAGTTTAAGGATGTAGATCAGGATACAAAGGGAGAGAAGATGACTTCGATTAGATTTTCCCACCCTGCCTTTAGATATTAGGACACATTGATGAGATCTTCCTTATTTTTTAGGTTATGCAGACCCAGCTCTTTTCAGCCTCTCCTCATAGGGGAGATAGTTATGGTCCAGTCCCTACTCACCTCAGTGGCCCTTTTCTGCACGCTCTCTTAGTGGCCCCACACCTCTTGTACTGGGAAAGTCACTGTAGACACTGATTGTCTGGTATTTCATCATCTGGATGGCTAGAGAACAGTGATGGAGCCCACATTGCAGTAGTAAAATGCTCTTGATAAATTAAGTACCCAGTGATTCAAGCACTTCAAACAGCATTGAAGGGTTTTTTGGGTTTATTTTGGTTTGGTTTTTTTTTTTTCCAAATTTATGGCATACCTGACAAACCCACATAGTCCTTACATACTTGCCCCAAGAGTAGGAGTTCTCTTACTTTTTCTCAGAAGTGACCACCACTGACAGTTTTCTTAAAATGCCATATTCTGCCAAGTTCTCCATGTTGCCAGCTCTCTATGTCAGATTATACCATTTGCTTTAATATCCACTGGTGTAAGCATTAATGAATAATTATCAAAGTCATCGGTAGCTTTTTTCTGAACTGCAATTTCACATCCTTGACTGGAGATGTTTCTTTTCTTCCATTCTCTTATCCCCTTCTTGCAGTATCTGGAAGTCTCAGGAAAACACAGAATGGGTTCTCTAATATCTCTAAGACCAAGACCCAAAAGGTCATCAGTCAAATAAAGCAGCACAACGTTGAAAATCTCATTTGTTTCCTTTGTTCAGAAATTATTGTTACAAAGGCTGTAAAAGTACAAAATCCATACTGTTAACCAGAATGGATTTGAAGTTGTATTTTCAATGCAGTCGTTTTCACACAGAAAATTAACTTCTGATGAACCAAAAGTTCAGTTTTGGTCTCGACTGCACACACATGTGACTTTTCACATAGCATGCATGCATGCATGTTTATCTTTTGCTGAGATACTTAATTGGATTTACCTTAATTTTGTTTTCCTTTCTTTCTTTTTTCTACATATAGATAACTACTAGCTGCAGTGCAGATATTCTGCTGCACCATTGGCAGCGTGGTTTCCTGGGAGGACAAGCTCTGCTTGTTTGTTTAGTTTTGTTAAATGTTGTTGGCATTGCCACTATCTTCAGCCCCCTTGTATGCAAGCATTAGTGATGACAATTCTTGCTGGAGCTGGTTCTGGCAACTTTTGATATGCAGATGTTGAACTAGCAAGACTGGGAAATTAAACTGTGTTGGCATATTCCCGTTCTATCCGCCTTGCTGGGAAGGATCCTGGCAGACCATGTGAAGCAGCAGCTCGGAGTTCAGCTTTTGGATCTTGAAGGCAGTGAGGAAACACAAACAAACTTCCAAGGAAGCTCAAATACAGTAACGACTTGGAAAGGAAGGAATTTGTTTCTGTAACTCAGAACTGGTTAATGAAAAGCCAGGTTCTCTAAATTATGGGCAGTGATGAGGGGAAAAGGGATAGGGGTTTAATTTTTAGTCCATCATTTCAGTTCAATTTCCTACTCTAAGAAATTATTCCAAGAGTCATGGCCTGGGAATTCTATGAGAAACATGCCTCAGTGATGTACGCAGTATAACCAGCAATAACCTCCTGTGTCTATGTCCCTGTTTCTTGCAGCAGGGGATGATCCTCTCAAGTCTTTTGTGCTCGAGTGCCTGTTTGTGCTATTAAGGGTGTGCCCTGCTGGCAGTTGGCCAAATCTTCGATCTTGCTTTTTCAATTAAGCATTTACTCCGCAGAATTTAGTATGTATTTTGCCAGACTGAAGGCTAAGAAAGGACTTTGTGACTGAACATATTTATGGATTTTGTTTCTGAGGAAATTCTGTACATGGATTATGACTGATTGTGATGGAGCAAATGCACTGAAAGGCTTGGGTTGACTAAGAAAAAAAATAACCTGAACCACTACATTTTCAGGGTTAAGTGATGCCAGGATTTGAACATTTTCTTTGAGATCTCATCACACCAGTGTTTACATGCATTAGGATGACCAGAGATGCCTGAGCCTCAGGCATGTGACTGCTACATTTATTTGTGAAGCAGTCCCAGTGGATGCAGTGCTTTGCTAAATATTTAAAGATGTTCTTTGTCCCAAGGTGCTTAGGCCTAAGATTTTCATTTATTCATAGACTGATAGAGCTTAAGGCCAGATGTGACCATTAGATCATTTTTTCTGACCTCCTGTGTGACACACAGTAAAAATACTTAGTAACTTCTGCATCAGGCCTGAGTCTTGGGGCTGAGGTAGCACAGATGGCTTAGCAGGACATCACATTTTTATTTAAATACACGGAACAGCAGAAAATCCACTAAATGACTTGGTAGATTGTTCCAGGAGCTAATTCCCCTGCTATCTTTCAAACAGCCTGAAACACACTAGCTTTAAAAAAAAAGCAATGGATGAGGGACTGGTCTGCTAAACACAGGGGAAAGAAAGACTTCAATGGAATTTTTGAATAAGGCTCAAACACAATTCTGTAAAATCTTGAGGCAAAATTTCAGGAGAAGAAACTTCTCTTACCTGCTTAGAGATTTGCAATGAGATGGACACCACAGGTTTCGCCTAAAACTTCCCAAAGCAGTTATATGCTTCCTGTGTTATGGCTATTCCCAGAAATTCTGCTTTTATGGCTGAGGTGATCAGCTGGGTTCACTTTTCCTGCCTAAGGCAGGCTTAGAAATTGAAAATCGCAACACTATGCTAGAGGGGTCGGTTAGTCAGGTATGGAGGGTCCTACTGCCCGCAGGGTCCCACTGTTCCACCAAAAAATAAATGGCAGTGGCAGATTTTAGTGCATATCAGTTCAACATCTCTATTTTCCAGTCCTTTTCTGATGAAGTATCAGCTGTGGATCTGAGCCAACACCCTAGGAGTTTTCTGAGCTGGTGGTGAAAATGCTATACACTGAGGCACCCTGATACTTTTAAAGCAAAATGCCAAAACTGTGAAGTTGTGATGAGAATAGATAATAAATGATGTAGGGGCTGCATTACTTCTCAGGAGGGCACAGAACTGCCAAAATTGGCAGAAATGGGAATTCCATCCACAGTAATAAAGCATCTGTATCTCTTTGTACCAACAAGTTGAATGGCAAGTGTCTCTCAGAGCCATGCCAGTGTAATAAAGCTAATATATCAACCTAAGAGAGATGCTAAGCTCTTTGAAAATAATTGTGTAGTTGGCAAGCAATAACTGTTACTCTTTATATTGCAGAGAAATAAAACTGTGGGTTTTTTTCCTCACTCACTCTTCCTACTGTGGTGAATTTAAGAAATTAAATGTAGAAATCTACTCCTAATGCACTATTAGATTGAAAAAATCATGACTGCGAATGGGAACAAATTGCAGAAGTGAAAGTTTCTCCCACCACTTTTCTGTGGTCACCTTTTGTATTTCCAAAAAATATTGTTGGACTGTGGCTCATAGGTAAGGAAGTTCTTGATAGTACCAAATTTTTCAGAAAGCTCCATGTTTCTGATTATTTGAGCTGTATGTTTCTCTAGAGGAATTAAAACGTGACTTTCTAGATGAAACTACTGCAGCTTGTAGAGGCCTGTTCCTGAGCTTGTAGACAGATCTTTGCTTCACATGTGTCTTTGCCATCTATCTTTTATAACTGCGTGTACACAACACTTTTTAAGGCCCTGAATAAGCATATTGTAGGATTTTGGCAGAGCAATTGCATCAATCTCCTCCAGGCAAAAAGGGAAGTTGAACCTGGGAGTTTATTTGGTGTTTTCAAACCAGCTTTCACATTTTGCGTACTTCTAGCTGTTCATCGTAAAGCTTTTGATAAGACTCTGACACTTGGATCCCAGAACCAGGATCTTCTACAGCCATCTTAGCCAGGCAGCCATAGGCTAATGCTTTCTCATCTGCTGATCACCTGTGCTAGGTCTCCTTGCAGTGACCAGCACCTGGGGTGATTGCTGAAGCTTGCTCATGAAGTTTTCTTTGAAATGTCAGATGGTGCCAGGAAGAGAAGCATAAGTATTCGAGTACTCGAAGGTCTTGCACCTTCTCAAAAACTAGTCTGGTGGTCAGATCCGGTGGCGGCCACCTGCGGACTTTAACACTAGAGGGAGGCATCGCCTAAAAGAAATCACTAATGCTTCTAAAATAGCGCAATTTAAAAAGATTTATATGTCTTGGAAGGGAACAAACCACTGATTTCTTTTTAAAGCCTCTGTTTTTATTGGAATACATTATGGGAGGCCTCATTTGTTGCTGGGAACTCTCTTGGCCAGAGTGAAATCCAACCCTCCTGATGAGGCGGGCAGATTCAGCCTGCACTGCTCTGCTTTGTCTTAGCTGGGCTCTCTTGGGACAACCTTTTGCTCCATGCCTGGAGGTAGTGCAGCCTCTATAAATAGCCCATTGCTGAATTCTTGTGTGAGCAGATTTTGAAGGTTGTGCCAAAGGATAAAGCCTTGCGTTGTTTTAGTTCGCTTCAGACTGACACATTCAAACAGATTTCACTGTCTGGCCTCAGTCTGTACTCAGAGCAGAGCCCAGGAAGACAAAATGTCACTACCTCACTCTGTATTTATTTCTACCTAATTGCAAGCCTATAAGCAAAATAATAGGGTTTCACATAATGATGATAGCTATGTAGGAATGGTTGTGGTCCCTGAGGAGGTTTTCCCTCTCCCTCTTTTACCCCATTAGCTCATCCTATTGCAGCATGGATCCTGTACCATAAAAACGGAAGGTAGTGCCCAACTCCCTTGCTCGCATTAGGACTTCCACGTCTGTAGACTGCATTTTGCTGGGTTGCACAAAAAGACCATAGAAAAATGTGAATAGTTATTTGAGAGCTCCACAGCAGTTGACAGTAACTCAGACTTGTATAAAGCATATATTGTACTGACCAGAGAATTGGAAGTTACATTTTTGAAGTAGGGACCACATAGCTGAAAATCCTTCAAGTTAATTCCAGCAAAGGGGGAGTATGATTACCTGTTATTTACCCCATTCCTTATTGACAGGAGTAAAGGTGGTGCACAGAGAAGGGCAGTGAGGTAAGAAGAAGGGCCCAGGAACTCTGATTATCCTCCTCAAATCTTTCAATGAGTTCTGTTCAGTGGAGATTCTTATTTCCTCTAGACTTTTATTGGCCTTGTCTGAACTGATAAGCACAGCTACACCTAGCTGGGAAAGGTGGAAAAAGTGGTCTGAGTCACTCTTGTGCAGTCAGGTAGGAGGGAATGAAACACTGCTGAAGGAGTAGGAGAGGCAGAGCTGAGCTGTTCAGGTGAGGAAAGAAACAGATGTGAGAAGGAAATGTGTATGTAGGGACCAGAGAGGAAAGAACATACGTGAAAGAGTGAGGGAATGGCGGTTATGAAGTCTGGAGACCAGAATTAATTGCTGAGCAGGGCACTGCAGTGGTGGCATATGTGTGGCTGTTTTGGATGAACTGAAATCTTGACATTTGTAAGGTATAGCAGACATGCTGAAGAGCTCAGGTGTTCTAAGATCACTGTGATGAAGATCACAAGAGATTGAAGGTCTGTTGTCAGAAAGTGCAACACACCAAAAGGGCTACAGGAATTTGAAAGAATAATAAAATGTGTAAATTGCAGCTATAAAGACTCTATTTGGAGTTAAGGTGTTCCATGAATTTATCCTTTAATAAGTTCCAGCGATTGCCTTTCATCCTTTTGGCAACATTTAAAGTGTCCTGAGTCTCTGGTGTAGTGGGACTTGATCCACTGTTCCTGTTGCATCATGCTGCTTCATCTCAGCCCCAGTCTGCTTACAATAAAGGAACTTTCACACTGTCTGTCTGCAGTTTCATTCTGTTGAATCCTTTGGACACCTCATCATCTGTGTTTCTCACCGAAGGCCTTGAGATATATTTTGTTAAGCAGCTAAGAGAAAATTGCTTTGGGAAAGCTGCTGATGTAGTTCCTTTTGCCTTTCAGAACATAATCCAGCAGATTTGTAGTTATTATAGCAGATCTCTGTTTAGAGCAAGGAAGATTTCTCAAGGTGCTGTTTTAAACTTCCTGGTTTGTGCTGCAAATTGTTAATCAGTCCATGACAGCATAAATAAAATTAGAGGGTTTAATTAAAACTAATGAATGAGTGAATGGAGAATACACAGCATGTAGTGCACTAGGGCTGTGAATAATTAAAATGTCACAAAGTAGGAGATGTCATTGTAAAATTGTTGGAGCTGCAAAAATAGAGGCCCCTGGACTTTGGTAGTTTGGGAATGTTTTGCTCTTTAAATTGATTAAAGTACTTTTATATAAGTTAGAGGAAGGAAACAAAAATACATATGACTCTGATTTTTTTAGTATGGAATCAAAGCTGGAAGCTTGGTGCCAAACAAACCTTACTGCATTTTGGATTGGTTTGCATGTCTCTGAAGATCTGTGTTCATACCATGTTAATGCTAAAACCATATAATTCAGGGGATTAGTTTCTTCTTTTGACTCATCTATGACTCCATTCTTGCAAAGTAAACTAACTATTACAGGCTATTATATTGTTGATACTTATTAATATTCTATCTACTCAAATCACAAGCATTCTTTTGATTTAAACCCAAACCTAAACCACAGCCTGAGCTGAATTTGTCTTTGGCTCAGCTTCGGTTTATGTGGCATGGTCAAATAACCGGCCAAGAAACTAATTTTATCTGGACCATTTTAAATAGGTACAGGGGTCATGAGATGGGAATTAGAAAGATGAGGTGAAGAGGCTGATCAAACTGTTGTAAAGCTTGGGATTACATGCTAGACCCAGAGTATAAATTCTCAAAATAATAGGAAAACATCTTCCATCTTGCTGCTGTACAGTGGCTTGCTGTTGTCTGTGGTATGATGCACTTTATACCACCCCTCTTGACTTATTTTGAGGCTGGTATTCTTCTCATGTCTGGACTTTTCCCCAGATCTAGTCTCTCAAATGTATGACAGTTTCTGAGGCAAGGATCCTGTTGGAGCATGAAATAGGATCTGATTAAATGTTCTGGCTATGGACATCACTGATGAAATAATAATGCAGCCTGCTTTTTGTGTCAGAATGACACAAGGTGAGCATCACTGAGAGACCTTGCTGCTATAGGGGTTAAGCTACAAATATTGAGAGATTTAAAAGGTACAATACCTCCATCAAGGGCCTCTAGAGGCCATGGTCTAATGGTAAAGAGTATTGGATGCACATTGGAATGGGGTGAAAAGGTGAAGATCATCAATGAGGTAAGTGTCTATGCTGTTGTATAATCCTAGCATTGGACCATTAAATTCCTTAAGATGGCTTAACAAATAAATTTACTTTGAGAATTTTCACCAGTTTCCCTGGTAGGTCGAGAAGATCAGTGTAACTTCCAAGTGGTACCATGCTGTCTTCCATATCCTGACTGGGTATACAAAACCTCACTACTATCAATATCCATAACATATTCCCTCTCAATGTTTGGCTGTCTGTTTAGCAGAAGATCAGACTAGATTATGATAATGTTCCCTCTGAGCCTTAAACATTTAGAAAGAAATAAGTAGACTTTGTCAGGAACTCAAATGATTTATTAATGTCACATGAAATACCATTTAAAAGTATGGCAAAACTCTAACCTGTTCACCATTGACTTAATGCTTTGGCGTTAAGAGGTGTGTGAACAAAGTGTCTCAAAAATGCGTTTCCCTCAGAAGAGAAGACTTGAAGAATATGGAGGTGTTTAGCATTTTTTTTTCCATATAGGTTTTTGGTTTGTTTTTGTCCAAAATTACAATATTCTGGAAGCAGTACATTAAGAAACTACCTAAGAAAAAACTTACTTCTCTCTAAATCTCACTTTGGATGTGTCTGAGTTGGGGGAAGTTACACTAAAGAAAATGTGTACCTTTCAATATGCTCCAAATCCCAAATATCTATACATTGTCAAAACAGACTAGATTTTCTGGCTCACTCTGTAGTATTAGGAGTCTTGGTTACCCAGAAAAGAATAATAATTAATAATCACAAATTGGAGTTAATCAGGTGTGCTCATTTTCTCACATAAATTATGCTGACTTCTGTGAATACTTCGACTTTCAGGGTTAAATTAATAATTCACTACAAATTGACAAAAATCACACGTGCAATTGAAAAAATATCTTCCCTCTGGCTACTTTAAGATTCAGTTTCAATTAAAGGGTTTGGTACTGATTTTCAATCAACCAGCGCTTACATACTGCTGCTGATGACATCACTGTAAATCTGGGGTGAAGTTCTTATGAAGTCAATGGCTTTACTCCAGATTTACATAGATCTTGCCAAAAGCAAAATAGAGTCCATCAGCTAAAGCATTCCCTTATCTTCAAAGGGAATTGGTTTCATCTGTAATAAAATATCTCAGGGCAGCCTAGGCTAAGCCTAGTTATTTGGCTTCACTAAGCTGTTTTGCATGAATGAATCTTTTTAGATTTGAGCCTAAAAGGTTGAAATACACAAGCAGCCTTCCATACTGCACTGGAGCAGATCCAGGCTCTATAGAGCCTCTACTAAGGTGCTTTTCATTAAGGCAAGATGAAGCTAAGGTTGCAAAAGTTTGTTGGGCTTTTCATAAGAACACATGTTAAAACTTTTATTTCTTAAATTGCAGAGGCTGCCAAATATGATTACAATGTAGCTAGAAAGAGTCAGGTGTGAGATGTTTGGGACTCTGCATGCTGCTCTGTTTTTACAGAGGATAGTTCTGATTAGCTATCTTCTCTTGCTGTATATATCACATAATTTCTTTTTCCAAACATGGCAAAGTTACCTTATTGTCTTATTTTCTTAATTAATTGTGAAGTGCTCAAAAAGCAGAACTTCAAAATTCCTCAGTAAATAGTCCCATGTTTTTAACTTATAATTACTGATTTTGATGCTTGCTACAGGTTAGGGTATATGGCATATACTTTCAGAATGCAGGAGCTCTGGCTTGTATTTTGCCATGTGGTTAGGTAACAACACCTTAGTTTAGGTATCTACAAAAGGCATTGCTGTGCTTTCCTTCAGGGCACACAGCAGGAACTGTGAGCCAGAAAGCTCTGCATTAAAACAAACGTCCTTGCTCGCCCATTCAGCATTTTGGCACACTTCTTCCCCATTCCTCTGTCTTTCTGAAAGAATAATACAACTAGATCTAGAATTAGTTCACAGAGCCCAAGATTTTTTCTGATTGCATTTCACATCCTTTCTGTGTATGGAAATGTTGGTATGGTGCTGCTTTTCCCCCTCAATCACAAAGAAGTTTGATACTTCCAGAGATGTCTTTTACTGTGTAGCAATGTATCTGCTGTTTGACACGTGAAGGAAACACGGTGCTTCCAGAACTGCTGGGTGAGGGTCGATGGCTGCCCCACGCAGTGCACTGTCAGGAGGGGCTGGAGAAAAGATCTCTAAGGGTAGGCTGCTGACACAAATACAGCTTTGTCAGCATTCAGCAAGCTTTCAAGATGAGCAGGTTGAGCTAGTGGTTCCTGTGTCAGAAAGAAGTTGGCAAGACTTTTTTGCAACATATGCATGAAGAACCAGGTAGTGAAGAAGGGATTTTTTCCCTTTGATTGAATGGGATCCACCTCTTATTGTTAGAGAAACCTTTGTGTTCTCTGAATGTTTTAGATAAAGATATGCTGTTTTACAGTTCTCTCTGTAGAGTAGCTGGGAACAGCTTTCCTTTATAATTGGAAGTATTATGACGACAAAAAAACCCAAAAGTTAGACAATAAGAAAGAACTTTCCAACAGATAAATTTATTACCATTAAGTCAGCCTAAAAAAAGTCAGAAGGCCTGTAGCATAAGTTACATGCAATCATAATATAGCCAAACCTAGGAAAATAATGTGTGAGGAATAATCTAAGATTCTTGTCTCTGAAAGGTGAAGAAAAAGAACAGTATGGAAAGTAAAACACTGTGGCAGAGGTCTAGAGGAGCTCAGAAATCTCCATCCTTATTTTGTAATTGGAATTGCCCTTGTTGCATCTTCTGTGTTGTTGCTCATAGTATTCATCTGATTTTAGACTGTTTATGCCAGCAGACCATGGAGTTATGCAGCTGTGAATCAACTCCAATAACTAGGGTAGGATCAATACATAATTCTATAAAGAAATCCTCTTCAAAAGGACAGGAGACTAAAGCTGGGATTAATAGAGTCTTCCAGTGTACACTTCCAACTGCATGTCAGACAATTGCCAGTATCCCTGATACAATTTACACTGCCTCAAAACCACAAACCTCAGCAAGTACAGAAAGTGAAAGCAGTTTCAGAATGGTCTGTGCTAGAATGATTCCCTCCACAATAGGTCTAAGCTAACCCAAACCAATGCTTTTTACACAAATGATTACAAAGAGAAGCCAAAATTTTGTCACACCAATAGTGCAAACTTAACATATTGGCCCCTTGGTGTCATTTGAAAAAAATTAATGCAGAAGGCCAAAGAGACAGAGTCTGCAATATGTAATGCTCTGGAGACATAGCTGAGATTTTGTTCCTAGTGTAGCAGAAATAAATGCTCTTGGCAAGTCATAGGGGAGAAATAAAACATGTGCATAAGTAAGATTAATCAGTAAAGCTAGATTCTATCTATCTCATGAGTCATATCTGACATCAAAAAGGCAAGGTTGTTTGCATATTAAATTTGTACTACTATAGGAAAGGAAAAATAACAAAGAATCTCTTGTGCAAATTGTGTGTAGATTTGGATAACTGGTAAGCACTAGTGAGAATGGGGGAAGGGAATGAAGGAGTGGGGGCTTCTCTTTCCTCCCTCACTAGAAAATGAAATGTGAAATCATGGCCCAATTGTAGTCAGTGACAATGCTCCTGTGGCTCTTAGAGGGGTTAGGTCCTGCCCATGGTTTGTATATTCTGGGTTACAGTGGAAGAACAGATTTTCTCATTGTCTCACTAAACTCTCAGAGAACTAAGTGGGAATGGTAACTGACCAAAGATCCTGATTACCTCTGCAGAAAATGCTAGATCTGTTAAATCAGAGGCAAGAGAAGTTTCCCTCAGTGAGGATCAACTAGGCTTTTGTGAGCCACCATTGTGTGATTGAATGAGGGGGCTGGGGAGACAGAAGCAGCTGCCAGAGTGCACAGTTGTGGCCCCCAGGCTGCAAGTCCCCTGCTCACCTCCCCTTCCTGAAGTGACCTGATGCAGATGTGCCTCTTTTTGTGTGCGCTGAGCAGTGATGGCTTAGTGTGTGCTGCTTTGTCTCCCTTTGCAACAATCCACTATCTGCCAGTTCTGCAAGGACAGAGAGGTGTGAAGGAGAGAGAGCGGGTTTCTGCAACATAGTTCCCTGTTTCACTCCTAAGTTTCTTGGCACAGTCAAACTTTTTGATTCACTGGACATGTTTCCACTCTACATAAAAGACAGATTCCACAGGGTCCAGGAGAAAGCACATCAGCAGAAATGAAAGGTATTCTTTCTGGATATGTGGCAGAGATGCCCAGTCTTGCTTTTTTTTAAAGAGTTTGTTGAATGGGACAGACACAAGGACTCTTTATCTGTTTAATGCTCTTTTCCTGCTGGTCCCTTCCCCCATCAGTTTACTGGGTCTTACTTTCAGAACTTAGTACACTTGTCAGGCTGAAGTCACCCTGACTGTTAGCAATAGTAGGGGGAAGTGCTTCCAGTATAGCAGAGATGACTGTCAGTCAATGAACGACTGTACTTCTTCCTGGAGAATCCCATTTCAAGCTTCTCCCCAGGTCATGCTGCTCAGTGATGCTCCCACATAGGCCCAAGCCTTCAAGGCACAATCTGGATCTATTATTTTTGTGGCAGTGGATGTCTAGGCAGGTTCCTCCAAGACTCAAATGGCGAACTTTCTGTGCTGAAAACACTTGGGTCTGTCCAGACTGACCTAAAGTGGGCTCTGAAATTAGGGTTTGTAATGTGCTTATATCCTCAGGGAAATGACTACAGGGCTCAGGAGGAGGGTGAACAAAGACTGGCCAAAGACTAGAAAGAGCCCTGCAAGTGTCAAATGTTGGAAATTCTGGGCACCAGGGCAGGAAGGTGGGTAGACAGGGGTTCCCATTTAATTGCCATGGCAGGACTTGGTATGGAAAGCACTGTGGAAGAAAATTTATTGCTGGAGTATCAAAAATCAAGGTGTTAAGCTGAAGTTTTGTCTTACTGTCTGTGATTAAGTGCTGTCCTGCTTCCTTCTGGCAGAGGGAAGGCTAACACTTCAGGACAGCATTTTCTCTCACTGTTGAAACACATTTTTCACTTGCCAGTTTTCCCAGAATGGGAAAACCAAGCAGTACCCTAATATAGTTCAGGAGTTCAACCACCGCCCAGGCAAAATGGGACTCAGTGGAATAGCATCAGGAGAAAAAATGCCCTGCTTGTGCCACAAACTCATCATCATGTGAAGCACTTCCAAAGGCTTTTGGATGATGATGCCATTAAAGAAGAAACCAGCACCCATAGGGTCCTACTAGATGTGAAAGATGACTAAGGTGCAGCCGGGCTGGCTGATGTGGCAGTGGCAGTGGCAGCAGGCTGAGCAGCTCTGGCCAGTTGACTGACTTGAGCCTGAGGTGCTGCTCATGTTTTGGCTGTGTACAGAGTGCCAGGCTCACTCCCTGTGTATGCATTTACAAGGCACCAGTACCCAGTTTATTTGAATGCAAGGAGATGCTTTGTGAGCATTGCATCCACAATGGCATGCAAATAAGAGAACCTTTTTAAAAGCAGAAAGCCTTAAGGAGCACTCTTGTGTGTGTGCAAGCTCGTGTGAGTGTAGGAATGTGCTATCAGTCCTGCTGCTTGCTCATTAAGTATTTTGAATAGAAAATTCAGACAAGAGGCACTGGCTGTCTAATGTATTACTAGATAAAAGATGTAAAGATAAAGGTAAGGTTGTGTATCAGTCATTTAAAGGTTAAAATCATGTTGTAATAAGCTATGCAGTTCCAGGAACTTCTGAATACAGATTATATTGATGTGACAACCTATCATGTTAAGAACAAACAATTGAAGTTTTTGTCTTCAAGTAATGAGGATGAAAACATGATAAAATTGGTAGATCTAGATTGAAAAATCACAGTCCCACAGCCCTGCCCTGCAAGTTGTGAGAAGAAAGCCTCAGTCATATGGTTAACATTCAGATTTGTGCAGCAAATGGACCTGTTAGCTACCCTGGAGTTTATTTCTTTGGCTGCACAAAGCCACTCTGTGCTCCTTGGAGGGAATTAATGAATGAATGTAAGTTCTGATATACTTACCTGCTTCTGGAGTCCCTGCATAGTGCAGGTGCCTTGGGACAGAGTACTTACCCTGTGTTGGAAAGTTCAGTGACTTGTGCCTCCCTGTTTTCTGGTCTAGCTCTGTATTGTCTCATAGCAGACACATCCTCTGCTCTGCAGCTGTCATAACACTTGCAAACCACCCACTCTTCACAGGAGCAATTACATGTAACCCAACTCCTTGCTGTATGTGCAAGCTGATCTCTCCCAGTGCCCTAACTCAGGCTCCAGAATCCCTTTGTTTTGCAGCGCTGTCACCTCTATAGAAATCGCAGCAGACCAGCTTCATTATTTTCCAATTTGTGCTCTGGGCTCTGAGACCTCAGACCTGCTGGCCCTCTCCCAGCGGAATTTCACTGAAGCACCTCAGACAGGGTGCTGTTTGCGGGATGTTCCCTTTCTGTCTATTTTGAAGTAACTTACTGATTTATTTTTCTCCTAATTGTATCAAGTTATTTGTCAGCCATAATTTTTTCTTCTGATTTAATTGTCTCCCCTCTATTCCGCAGCAGAAAGTTGCCATAGAGTTTAGTTTATTTGCGCTCATTTATTTGAACATTTGCTGCAGTTTACCATGGCCTGCCTTTCCATCCCTGCACTACTGCATTCCTTACTGTGTCCTGGGCTAATTGGAATGGGGTTCATGTGAAAGAACTCTGACAAAAGAGGACCCCTCTACGTCCCATGAAATCCAGTTGTTCGTATTGGTTCATTCTGTGCCTTTAGATCAGGAAATTTGCTAAGGTGGGCAGATCTTTGGGGCTGCAATTTTGCCATTGATAGATTTACTTTCTCATCCAGTGTTTGATTTGAGCTGAGATGCTCTGATTTGGATCAGAGCATTTTTTGCTCTGACGTTTGATGTTTGTATCCACTTCTAATTTAGCTCTACCCACCCCCTGTCCCCCCTAAAATCCAAACACAACCATTAATAGATTTATTTTTAGAAAAAAAAATGTATCAAATATTCATATTTGACCAGAACAGCTTTTCTGTTTCTCAGAAAACATTCATTTTAGTTCAAACCAAAACACAGTCTATACTGGATATTTGATTCATCAATATCACAGATCGTTCACAATAACTTACTTATCTAACTTAACTCTGTACAGGTACTTTAAAAAGTCTTTGGAAAAACTACTGGAGCTGGAAATTCTTGAGAACACATGTGATGGAGATGGTTCTCCTCTGACTCACTGCTCAGATCCTGTCCAGTCAGGATGTGAATTGCTGGTATTATATTGGAAACTGAATTTGTGTTACCTGCAGCAGTGTCTTTGCTGTGGAGAATTGTGCCTCTTCTGTGTTTGTACCACAGCCACATCCCTCTGACCTTGCTGAAGGTGGACACTGAGTGGGACCTTTCAGGCTATTTGACTTCTAACAAATTTTTCCAGGACAGAACCAGTGCCATGGAGTTTGGTGGTGACCCGAGTCAGCCTCCCTTGGTTCAAGGACAGCATTAAGTTTTTATGCCTTTGTGGTATTTGTAATAAACACAACTGGCAATTAGGCAAAAAGTAGGGAAAAGCTACTTAAGATTTCTATCCTGCTTCTCTGGCCAGAAGTGTTAGCCAGCTCTAAGAAAAGTGCTCCCCAGGGAGCTGTGTTTTGCAGTTAAAAGTAGGATTCATAGGCCAATCCTTGAATTCTAAACTTAGGCATCTAAATAGAGATAGTCTAAAGATAAGACCAGCTTGGAGTAGGAATCCTCAGAAACATAATTCTACAGTCAAAAATACACTTTCTGTATAAGCCAGCCCTCTGTGGGGCTGTTGACAGTATCACAGAAATAGACACTGATGTAGGCTAGTCCTCTCCTGCCCCTTCTGTATTGAGACACACAGGAAAACGCTGGTTTTTGCATGGGGAGGGAGAGACCAAAGGGCTGATGAATTCACCTAGTGCCACGCAGAGACAACTGCCAGGTGCCACTTCGACATTGATTTCCCCAGTCTGGGGTGCTGCTCATTTGTGGAATGTGCCTTTCGGGTGAGGCAACAATGGCTGTCTAACACCAGAATCAGAAAACTGGTAACTTGGTTGTGCCATGAACTCATCAAACCTAGAGGTCATTACATTGAAATAAAGCATCAAGTCTGCTTGTACTGTCCTCCCTTAAGCAACTAGTTCTTGGGTCACATTCGATCAAGCCAAAATTTCTGTTCGCCATGCAAAAGAGCTGCCCACGCACGGGTGTGTGGGTGTGCGGTGGGTCGGAGTGTCCTCCCACTCCTCGCGGCTGAGCATGTCTGGCGGAGCATAGCAGTGGAGCTGCCGGTGGCTCACGCCGTGCTGCCTTCAGCTTAAGTTCTAAAAAGCAGAAAGAAACCGATTCAGCCATTTTTTTTTTTTTTTTTTTTTTTTTTTTTTTTTTTTTGTGGCCAATAGATGGTGCTGTCCAGCTGATTTTCTGCCTTGAATGGGAGTTTGGCAATGTTTTCAAGCTAGTCCTTTCGTACTGTTAACTCCAGTAAATCTTTTCTGGACTGGGTTGAACTTCCCGATTATGAAACTTTTGGAAACTCTCTTCAGAGCAGGCCTGATTGATTAGGCAGATTTTTTTTCCCCTCCATTTGCAATTAAGATTTTATTTAAACTTAAACAATGGTGAAACAACAAAAAATACCGTGCCACATGTATAGTGGGTTGCTGGCAGCCTGACAGCTTATGACTCCTAAATTATACAATGATGACCTAGAACCAAATAGGAACAGTGCATGTTCATAAATATGCTATCAACTAAGAACACAGCATGCTTTTAAACTCCCTGAAGCCTTGAATAATCACATTGTGACAAACTAATACACCCAGGTGGTAGGTACATCACAGTAGAATAGTTCCTTCCTGGCACTTGGGACCCTTGTACTGGAAATAGTTTTACAGCTGATATTAACTAATTGTGGGTGAACAGGGTGCTGTTGTGCACCCCTCTGCAACCAGCTGGATGTTTGCACCCTCCATGGGTTGGCAGTTCTTATCACAGAATATTCTGAGTTGGAAGGGACCCACAAGTATCATGTAGTCCAGCTCTGAAGTCAACGCCCCATACAGGGACCAAACCCGCAACCTGGCCTTGTTAGACCCAGGCTCTAACCAACTCATGCTACTGTTTCTCAATTTTACAAAATTTTCTCTGACATTATCTAATCAACACACTTTTGTTGAGAGGTAGTGTGTGAGTCTCCTGTTCTTGCTCTTGGCTGTGTCATCCCATTCCCCTTCATCCACCAACTTGTGGTTTGTTATGTCCATCTGTGACCTAATTCAGTTCACTAATGTAGGTGAAAATTATCAGTGGTGAGCGTGAGCAAGACCCTTCCACTCTTTAAACAGTGATGAGCTAGGGAATCAGTTTAGTTTGTTTTGAAGGAACTGCAGTCAGAGCTTTCAGGAACCTGATCTTGTTCACACTGAGCTTGACAGCAGAATCCCACCTGTCATGGATGCCATAGGAGCAGTCCCTGGGCCCCCAGTTTTGCAGGTGGTTATATGGAACACCCCAGGCATGGGTTTCTATCCGTTGTCTGTGAGCGTCACCCTTAGGAAAGCAATATATCAAAGGACTTGCAGCTGCTTATGTGAAGGCAGCGTATCACAAGGGAGAGATGTGTTGCATCAAAGATAATGCTCTGCAAATGCTCCATCTGAGATGAACTTTGCAGCTGTATCTTTATTTACTTATAATCAAGGGCATGTGAGCTGCAACTTCTTTTCTTTGCTCTTCCTTCTCCAAAGGACCTGTTTAAAGTAAACCTAGGAAGTATGACAAGACATTCTTTATGCATTGCTGGTAGTTTACATGGAGACCACTCACTTGAGTCACTCTATTGGAGGTGTGGAGCACATGCACCTGCATTAATTCAAGAGAAAGAATCCAATATGTTCAAGCTGGCAGGAGTTTCATATCAACTCCCCTTCCCCCAGAAGTGTTATCACAATGATCTGATGCATTTTTATTGATACAAAATCTTCCCCTGATTACAGAGGAGAAGGGAACATGACAGTAATTTGTTCTGGTTAATAACCTCAAGGTTAATTTGAAATAAGTTGGGATGAAAGCAAGTGCAAACCACATGGATAGAGAACAGAGTTGCAAACTATTGAAGAAATACTTAAGGTTTCTTGTGCCTATTTTTCTTCAAAACAAATAAAAGTTGAGGGTGCTCATCAAATTCATGGTGCTTTGTTCTTCCACTGTGAAAGCACAGTTACGAGCTGCTGAGAACAGGGAAAAGCCTTGCTTTGAACAGCATGTGCAGAAGCAAATGGAGATGGTGGGGTTGCACTGAAGCAATTTTGGAATGGGTGTTTCAAGTGGCTATTTTGAGCCATATAAGTACAGACTGCTGTTTGTTTTACCTGTAACTCAATAGTTTATAAGGAAAGTTCTTACCAAGGCTATCTTGCGTTTTCCAAAACTTCTTGTAGCCTCTGTTAACAGGTAAACTCAATTGAGGCACATAGATTTACACTTTAGTTTCCATTTGTCTGCAAAAGTATTAGATCACAATAAATTGTTTCCTTTTTTTTTTTTTTTTCCTCCAGGATGTTGTTGTCTACTTGTTCTCATGTCCAGAAGGTTGGTATCCACCTGGTTATTTGGCAATGTCCTAGATGCAACAAGAATGATTCAGGGACCAAGAATATGAGTTTATTGAGGGAAAGAGGGGAAACTCTCTCCACTCTCAAGTCTTGCTTGTGTTATGATTTCCATGTCAGGAAGCATCAGTAACATGTCCTGGAAGAATCTAAAGCATGGAATCTTATTAATGGCAAATCCTGCTCTTAACATATTTGCACATTAGAGTTTCCATTAATTGCAACCGTGGACTGGTCTGAGACATGAGGTTGTTCACTATATAGAAGCAAGAAGGCTTGAGGAGGTTCAGATCATCTCTTCAGAGGCAGATGTTAGCGGCAGTGTGTAGACCCAGAAGCTAGAGGGTGTTGACAGCTGACTTGGAGTTGCATCTAACAGCAGGATTTTTCTAAATTATTGAATTGATGCCAGAAAGGGAACCCCAGCTCTGGTTGTTTTAGCAGCACATGCAACCAGTCCTTAGCTCTGTGTGTTTTTGCTGTTACCTTACAAGTTCACTTGTGCTGCTGCTCTGTGTCAGAAAGTTTAATACATCCCAGAGCACCCCAGTCTGGGTACTGGAGGCTGTGTGTCCACTTTGCAGTGTTTATTTCTCTGAAGCTGAGTGGGTGGTAGCCATAAAGAAGAGGCTTCACTAAACCCAGGGTGGTTTTATTTTTCTCTGACATACTTCTTTCTCGTGTGTAATTCAACAGAGTGTAAACGCTCCTCTCACTGGAATACAGTTGGAAGGCATGGGAGCACATCCATCTTCTAATGAACCTCAGTCTTGACAGAATTTCACATGATGCCTGACACAGGCCAAGGAGGCTACAGAACTCTGCTTTCCAGAACACTGCATATAAGCAAGAGAAGCAGATACTTTAAGAATAATAATTTTATTTTCTGCCACCTCATCTTCATTGAGAGTAATGTAGCTACTTGTTTTGCCAGCCCAACCACAGTTTGCCCTGGTGAGATCTAGCCATAGAGCATTCCTGGTCTCCATGGACTGTGATAGCTCAGATCCAGTGTCAACACACTAGGTTTTATTGCTGCCATCAGATTTAGACATTTTGTTTAATCATCAAATTTTTTTTTACTAGCCAGGTGGGAATGGCCAGGATTACTTGGCTGCTATAGATCTTCTATCTGCCAATTATTTGGATGAATTATAGATATTAGCAGGCCTGCAAAAACAATGGTTAAAGCAGGGCTTGCTTTCTTCCAGCTCATTAAACCATTTAACATCGCATTACTCTACAATTCACATCATATATATACAATAATCTGACCATCTCTATTTGTCGAGAGCTAAACCTCTACCGAAGCACAAAACAACCATGGCTTACTCACAATTAGAGATGAGGTTATTTTATTTATTTAATCAAAAGAACATAAATCTAGGCAGAGGAGCTTTTGGAATTCTGTTGGAAAGGAACTTTTACAGTAAGTCCTCCTTCTATAGTGCATTTGAAACAGTTGCTCAAGAAACAGGTATCAAACAAAAGGAATTGACTGTTTCCCAAATCCTAAAATGTTCCATCTGCTCCAGGCAAGGCCATGAGTAGAAGTGTGTTCCTTTCACTCATGTAGTGGCTGTTTCTGCTGCTCCCTGTGCAGCATAATGCAGGTGCAAAGATAGGGAGAGTTGGAAGTGAAGGTATGTGTCACAGATCATGCAGTGGTCCTGAAGATTTGTTTCCTGAAATTATATTTTCCCCACTTTGTCCACCCACTCTTTGAGATGAAAAGCAAAAGATTTCTAATATTGTTAGGAAGCTGCCCACAGACATAGGAAGTTAAATCTCTCAGTGGGACTTGCCTATTCTGATAAGGATTGCCTCACTCTAAGGGGTGTGGTAATTCTGTGTGGCTCATTTGATGAAATTGCTATTCTCTTTTCCTTTGGTCTGCCTCAGCGGTGGCACTTGAGCATCTAAACATACAGTGCATTCACTTGGTCACCTTTGCTGCAGTTTCACTCCACAGTTGTTTGAAACAAGAGTTCATGTATAAGGTAGAGTTGAGAGCAGAAATAAAATAAGAATGACCTGCAGTTGAGAGCAGACTGGGATGAGATCTGTTTCCAGGGAAAGGGCTCCAGTACTGACATCTGGGTCACAGGTGTAGAGACTGCAGTGTCCTGAACTGTTGAGGGAGTTTTTGCTTTCCTCCAGTGCAGTGACTCAGATTAGTGGTAGGCACATAAACCACCAGGAAAGCATAAAGAAATAGTCAGTCATGTATCCTGTCTTTGCCTTAAAGAGGTCATTTCAATAGGGAAGAATAAGGGAAGGTGCATCTCACAGCACCTCTGATTCCAGGTAAATTAAGAGACAGATGGGAGGTTAGCGTGCTCTGTTGGAGAAGATGGGAATATGGGGAACTGAGTGGATGCAAGAAACTATTTCTTCTTGATTGACTGCATGCTTCCCTCCTCTTCCCTAGGGTCAATTCTACTGACATGATTTTCCAACAGAAAATCTAAAGTTCAAGAAAACTACATTTTACAAAAGTAGAATACTGAAGAGGTATCACAGTGGTGCTGCTGACCCTCCTACTTGACCCAAAAGTGAGAGTCAGAGTTGCATCACTGTGAAAGTTTTGTCTCAAGCTCAGGTTTTCTCTCTCTCTTTTTTTTTTTTTTTTTGTTTGTTTGTTTGTTTGTTTGCTTTTTTTTTTTTTTTTTTCCCTATCTAAAGGGGAACAGGTCATTGTTCAGGAGGCAATGGCTAAGTCACCAGCCTTGACTTTCTACATGTGGTCCAGCAGCCATGGAAAGCGTTGTCTGGTCTATCCTCATGCTGGCTGAGAAAATACAGAGGCTTTTTTAAAAACAGAATGTGATGTCTCTTATATTTCAAACTCCTATTTTTCTGATACAACAGAAACAGTCTGTAGGGAAAAGTAAGCCACATAATTTTTAAGTAAGATGAATCAACGTTCTTTGCTCTTACTCACTGAGCTATTCTTCACCTTCAGAAACACCATGCAGTTGCAATCTGCTCTTTGATTTATCCTACAGTTGGTTCATGACAAGTCCCCAAACCCAGAGTACATCATTAGCTCTGGCAGCATGTGGGTAAACATCCTCTGAGAAACTAAAGCATGAGGCTGAAGGAAATGCCCTGTGTTTTTGTTGCTGGGGGAACCAGAGTGCTGTTTAATCTTTCATTTCCTACATGCAGAAGGGGTCAGCTGTGACCCAACGCTACTGTCATCTGGAAGATTTGAGACTGTTTGCTAAGTCTGGTATCTGAACTGGAAGTGAAAGGGATACTATGCAAACTAGATCTTCTTAGGCTTAAGCAGAAGCAGAGTTATGATGGCTGAACTGGAGATCCTAGATCAGAGGGTGCTAGATGGGAATGTAGCTCTTCTCTGCAACTGCCTTAATAATCTACAGTTTGACCCCTGGAAGAAGACCTTGGCTAGTATGTATGAGGTGTCTGTTAACACTGAACAATATCAGAAAGGCCAGGCAGGCCTGACCAAAATGTTGTCAGTGTGTTGGTAATGTGGCTGCTTCTGTTTCAGTAACTGAGACAGGTATCCTGTGTCGTTCCACTTCACAATGTGATGATGCCATGGCTGACCTGTATGTGAGGTTTGAAAGAAAAAAAAAAGGGGTTTGAGTGAGAGACCAAGACCACTTTAGACCTAGGTCTGTTAGACCGGTAGTTGTTTGTATTGCCACACATTTGCAGCTGCCTGGCACTGAGAAACCCCTCAAGACTTAATAGAGGTTGCAGAGGTCAGAAGTTGTTGGGAAAGCTCTGAGGCTGCCCTGGGCGATGGTGTGAGACCCAGGCATGCACATGCTCACGCACACATGCTGGCCAGCATGCTGCAGAGGTTCCCAAAGGGCTGTGCAAAAAATAACTTGAAAAAGGAAACGGTGTTGTTGAGAATATTTTCAGAATGCAAAATAAACTCTGATCCAAGAGAAGGTACTACTTTGGAAGAAAGCCAGAAGGCAAATACAGTCATGACCTGCAATGACCACAGCTTCTCTCTTCTGATCCTGTCTGGCTTCTGGCCTCCTCAGGGAGTGCAGTAAAGATTAAAGAGAAAGCCAGCAGCTTCTGTTCTTATTTGTCCCTGCAATGAAAAGATCAGACAGTCAAGGTACTGGGATTTAGCAGTGCCTTGGCTTTGGCAGTGAAAGCCTGGTGAAAAATCTCACCCTGCATGTTTAAGCTTCCTTGTGTAGAGGAGGAGTGCTGCAGAAAAATGTACTCACTGAACAAGAACAAAACATGTAAGATCTGTCTCTTCTCCAAATACAAATTCACTTTACTCATTCAAGGACATGGTTATTTTAGTAAAGAAGAGACATTTTTATGGAATTATGTCAAAGAAGTCATCTTTAAGGTTCACAGAAAGCGAAGAAGGGGAAGTGTTACAGGATTCATTCAGGATTTTTTCCAAGCAGTAAACCAGTCTGTAAATATTATGCAAGCACCTTCAATCTGCTCATGCTACTGGAGTCAAACCAACAATGTGTCCTCACAAACAGACTGATGCATCATTCTTTGTGGTCACTGGGATTCTCCCTCTTGATTTAACAAATCTTAGACAAAATCTTAGTGCTTTTAATCTATGGGAAAAAAAGGAAAATAAGAAAGATTCCAACAAAAACAATCAACTTGGTATGAAACTACCACCAGTAGTATACTCAACTCAACCACTTGAACTGCTTGAAGAGACTCTGTCTGAAGTCATAAGCAATGTTCTACTTACAGCAGCAGTATTCCAAGTATGATGCTACATATTCTATCTGTCTGAGCTGTTTCTCTACTGCTCTTCTGAGTGGCCTTCACTGGAGAACATCATTGACTTGCATGAAAGTTTTTGGTCCATGACCTTCAGTTGTGACCAGTAGTGGGTGGTCCATCTTCCAAGGCTTTTAGATTTACCTGTCCAGTGCTCCATCACTGGAAGAGGTGGAGGTGGCTTTCCAGGAACCTGGACTTAGGCTTTCATATCTGAGCTTTGACTCGACTTTACAAATCCAGACAGATTGTAGCAGCAGGACAGAGCTGTACCTAGTGGTCAGAGAGGGACTGATGTAGTTAGAAAGGATGGTGGAAATATTTCTATGGAGTATTAAATAGTTATTTTGATAAGACACCTTTAAAAATAATCTCAACATGTGCAGTTTTGTCTCAGTGATAACACAGGTAGGTCAGTCAGAGTGTTTTGTTCTCAGAGTGAAGGACTTCAGAGCCCCGACAAACAGTGCACACCCAATTTTATTGGAACTAATTAACCACCAATGGAGGAGTGTGTTCAAAATGATGGATTCCTCTCACTGCGCCCTAAGAGCTGCCCTTGCTGCACATATGTGTCTGATTATGTCTCTTGAACTTTAAGGCAGCTGTCTTACAGGTTCATTTTCTGTAGGAACTCAGGAAATTACTCAGGAAAGCCACTGACACTACCTACCACTTACTGCCAGATCTCTTTCACTCCTCATGTGAAGAAACCTATTACTGGGAGCTGCTGGCATGCAGCATGGTCCATGGCAGCCTAGCAATTAGAGTGGAATTTATAAAGCATGATTGCAATAGGCCCTAAATGTTAACAAGTGATGCATATTCTTTTGGCTTATGGAGGAGTCCCCAAGGACTATGGCTCTTCCCTCCCACTGACAAATAATAAGAGATTCTACAAATCACACTGTGATCATGATGGGATTGATTAGGTGTAAGAGAGATAATATATGAAGGAGGATGTAAAGTGATACTTACTTGCAGATCATTAGTACAGAGAGGGACTTGATTGTTGTAATACTGACTCAAAATGTTGGCACTGTTTTTTCTGCATGGAGCAGCTCTCACAGTACTGCAAAATTGACTGCTTCACTTTTTATTCCATTTTAATCTAGAAGAAGATAAGTGACTTGGAACAACTCAAACTTATTCCCTGTCTGGTTATTTTCTTGATAGAAAGACACAAGGTGATTTTTGAAGTGCCTTGCAACAACTATATGGTCTTTTCTTCTAAAGGGCATGTAAGCCATCAATGTCAACTTAAATGAGAATTTGGGGCTTCTGATGGTTTTGGTTAACTCATCCCTTCAATTCTCAACATACTGCTTTGGGCTATGATTTCATCAGATCTCTATGCTAAGCAGGAGTCAATAATGCCAAAACTTGTATAGGAAGCAGACAAGAACAGGTGTTTCATGAAATGATGTTGGTTTATTGAGAGATTTTATTTATTAAGTCAACGTCCCAGCAAAGTTCTACAGTCACTGTTCTCCTGAAGTTGCTTTGATGGTTGTTTAAACACCACAGTCTTGTTTTTCTGCTAAAAGGAAACGATATTTTTTATAGCATGGCACTGTTTGTTTGGACATCCTTGCCAAATAAACTTTGGTAACTTTTCTCCTGAGTTTCTTCTTGATTTTTGCACTTTGTAGCTATGACAATGCTCTATGGTTCATAAGAGAAACAGAAGAGGCTAAAATATGTTTACATGAAGCACTGACTGAATGAATTAGAAAGGTAAATTTGTAAGAATCAAGGGATCCACCACTGAGTGTGTGCTGGCCACAAACTGGCTGCACACAAGAGCTGGAGCTATTATATAAAGGGTAATTGTGTGTAGTCTGCATATGCTTGCATCTGAGCGGCAAGTCTTCTGAGTACTGCAAGGTAGGAGTGTGTGCTCCGCATGGCAGATAGCATTAATCTTTTTATTTCTTTTTTTAACTGTGGTTTTCTTCTTGTTTCATCATGTAAAAACCCAGTGTTAAGTGAAAGAAAGTGACAAGACTACAAAGATGAGAAAAGTCTCATAGGAAAAAATATGACTCTAAAATTGGTCTTCAGAAGCAAGTTCCTGAAGGCACAATCGATACAAAAAATATAAAGGTGGGCATGGGAAAGAACACAGTTAGCAAGAAGGGGTAAGGAAAAGTAGGAAAGATATATTCCAGCATAAGATCAAGAATCATTTAAATACCACCATTTTTCTAGAAAGTCACGCTGCTTGTTCAGGACATAGTAAACCAATCAGGGTTTTCATGTCTTAAATTTCCTTCCTCGGATTTATTGCACTGAATAGTCCTTCTCTCAAATGAATAGTGCAAGTACTCTTTGACATTCCTCTCAAAACTGGTCAGCAATTTCTGATATTTGGTGGATAGTCATGTACCAGTAGATGTTACAAAAGGTAAAGGAGAAGAACCTGAAGGCATTCAGATAGATGAAACTTTTTGACCCAGCTCTGACTGATGAGTATTTTCTGTAAAATACAGCTGGAAGGAGGATGAAAATGAGCGTGTAATTTGCTTCATGAAAATTTAAAGCTAGTGTTGTGGGCTGGGTCTGGCCCCACGTCTGCTAACCTTTCTGCTGACTTCAGAGATAGTAGGATGAGTCTTTGGCTAAAATCTGTCTGGAAGGAAGCACCTGAGAAGCAAATGTATTAACTCAATAGCTTTATATAATGTTGACTGAAAGATGGCATTCAGCTCATGGATCCCATCCATAGTAACTGCAGGCCAGCACACCTTATGCTGCTGAAGGAGCTCCACGTCAGGAGGCAGTGTAAGCCTCTAGGTTAAGAACGTGTCTGGAGACCTGTCATTTCATACTGCAACGTGATGATTATCTGCAAAGATCTATATATATGTCAAAATGGGATCTGCTTTCTTGGCTCTTTCTATCTCTTTGAGTTTCATTTCCTTTCAGCAGATTTCAGTGTGGTGTTAAAATTGCTGCAGAGGTGGACTGGAAAAAGGTGAGTTAGGGCGGTGCGCCTAAGGAGAGATGAAGAAAGCTGAGGTTTGCATGGCTGTCTTTGCAAATCGTCCTTAGTATGACCAGAACCAAAGAAAGACATCAGGGGACAGGGCAGATGACACACACACCTCTGCAGAGGAGGGAGGTGAAGGTGTCAGGCTACAAAAGGCAGGCAGAAAAGAAAGATGCCCTTTTAGCTGTCTGATGATTTGCCTGGTCAGATGGGTATAGAACAGAGGAAGACAAACCCAAGTGCCCAACTGCCCAAAGAAGAGGTACAGAAAAACCCAGTGTTGTTAGTTGATGGTCATGTAATAGGTGCTAAAAGCACCACTGAAATGTGTGTTTAAATCCTTCTCTTACTTCTTCAGTGGTGCAGGGGCAGGACTGGGAGTAGCTCCTCCTGCCCTACCTGTATGGAGCCCTGTGTACCTACACCTTGACTGTGTGTGTGTCAGTTTCTGCAGAGACAAGGGAATTCCATCTCCCTGTCTGACTGTGGCTGGAAGTACAGAGCCCTATTGGGGTCAACTAAAGGGAGAAACATAGCCAGAAAGAGGAATTTGTGGATCCAGTAACAGGCTTTTCAAACTTTATAAGATTTCCTGGAAGCTGGAGACCTGTAATCAACCAAGCCTGAGCACTGGACAAATGTACTGCAGTGGGTTTTTTTGCCTTTTTTTTTTTTTTTAATTGTTTTATTCTCTTTTAATTTAGAAATTATTTGTTGGAGGAACAGACTAAATTAAATCAAATTGCCAAAAGACCACAAGGGAGCTCTGCTAGGTCTTTCTTAAACTGAGTACATAAACTTTAGCTCCCATTGGCTGGGCAGTTTTGGAGTCTTTAATCTTTGTTGCTGTTTATTTTTCATAGCTGTCAGTCTCTGTAATTCTAATTATTGGTTTTGTTAGTGGAGTCATGAAGTGTCCTGTTGGCTTGGAGGCTGATGTATGGGAACCTCAATTTGACTGGCTGAGTCGTGACAAGTGCATATCACTCCAGTCTCCACAAATTCCTCTGCAGGACTTGAAACAGCCTTGACAATTATTTGGCCAGCTGAAAAAGAGACAGTACCAAAATTAATAAAATGTGTTCCAGTAAAGCAATTTCCTTTGCCTTTCCCTGTCCTACTTCCCTACTTTATTTCACCCTTTGTCCCTTTAGAAGTTAATTTTAAAATTAAAGAATGCATGCTACATGATACAGCTTTGGGTTTTTAAGTGAGCCTAGAATTGAAATCAGAGAGGCAGTGGGAATTCAGTTTGACCTCAACACTTGCCAAGCATGTAGCAAGTACGCAGACTCTGTACAGTCACCAAAGCGAGCTGAGGAGGTAGTGAGGCATTGCAGATGGAACAAAAGTTGCTGAGTGGACCAGGATTCACCAGCTAAGTAGCATGTGAGCTGTCCTTTCTCTGCAGGCTGTGCACCATGCAGCGCACACCACTACTGTTCAGAGGATGCTGCTTTTTTTGTAGTTTTTCTAAGCTCCATGCAAATAGAAGTATTTCAGATCCCATTCAGAGTTCCCCTCAAGGAATCAATCTTACCTAAATTAGTCTTTTACCTGTTCTTGAAGACTTGCTCCTACTTAAAGGGAGGTCAAAGATTAAGTGGGGTGCAAGGGGAATGGGAGTGAGTTGGAGTTTCAGGGGATCTTTTTGGGCTGACCTCCTGCATTGCTGACCAAATACCCAGAAGAGAGGGTGAAGGCAGGATGGTGTTGACTTCCTGTGTAGGGGTTCAGCAAAAGTGCATTTGTGGTGAGAACGAGAAAAGGGGTTTGCAGCACAAGATCACTGGATCACAGCTTAACAGTGAGCTTGTCACTGATCCCAATAATCAGTATGGACATGCTGTTGGACTCACGAGTCCAGCCTTTGCTTTCAGCTGTTGTAGGGGTTGGTATGTAAGTGCCTGTGTGTTGACTTTTTCAAACGATAAGAAGTTTCACAGTATTACAATGTTTGTTGCCTGTGTTGATGGTGTGCTGCCTTTAGAACATTTAGAATGTTGCTACTAGTCCAGAAAATAGTACTAGTGTAAAGCAGTTAGTTATCACATGGAGTTGCTCTGACTGCAAGCAGGTAGAGCCAGAGATTTTAATTTGAACGGGTATCTCATCCACACAGGCAGTGAGTTATTTGCCTCATGTATCCATGTGATATATCAAATGCTTTAAAATACTCAATGTACTGATGTGTTCAGATGCAAATGAATTCTTCACTTCTGTACCTCAACTCTTGGCCACATGATGAAGATACGTGGCTCAGTCCATCATACTGACATTGCCTGGGTTCTCCTGGCTGTGTATCCAGATACAGATATTTTAGCCCCCGTGTGCATAACTATAACTTGCTATGTTTGCACTTCATTGCGAGCTCAGCCACTGGCTCCAACAAACTATCACCTACTCCTGGTACAGGACAGTTAGCAGAGAGATAATGTGGATATGGAGTGGTCCAACAGCTAATGTCTGCATCCAGCTTACAGTCCTGTGTTAGATCAAGTCAGAATCCACATTAGTTTCTTCTCCCCTGGCGGTATAAAGTAGGTTTGTTAGTTATTTTTCAACACTACCAAAGTCTTCAGTGATTCTCAAGGAATCAGAGGGCAGACCAACAGAGTTCTGGATATTGATGAAGAACTTTCGGCTAAGATTAGTTATTTTGCTTACTTATGTGTTGAACGTGAATAGCCCTAGGCAAGCTGTGATGAAGAGCAGGCTGGACAAACAACTAATGCTGCTAATATTGACCCAGAGCTCCATTTAGCTTTGCAGCCCCTTTTAAAAGGAAGCAATCAAAAGAAAGCCCTGTGAGATCCTGAAGACTGCTTGTTTGTTTTTTCACACGCTGCTCAGCCTGGGAGGTGAAAATACCCGTCAGTTTGATTTCCTCTTTCTCAGACGTTGGTCAGTTGTTGATGACTTTGCATTTTCAGTGCTGGAAGGGCAATGTTGAAATACACCTTCAAGAGATCATGAAAAGCATTCTGGTTTAAGAAAGTTTTGGACACTTTTCAGAGGGTCTTTTTTTTTTAATTATTTTTTATTCTGCCAAGTCACATTGCTGAGCCTTGTTTTAAGATTTTTTTTTTTAATAACTGGACTATTCCTAAATGTGATTATCACTCATCACCTCTGGTGATGCACAGATCATCTGGTAGGTAATTTTCCTGCCTGAAATCTACAAAGTGGATTTTGCAAAGCTTTTGCAGCATAGTGATGTTTTCTAGACAATGGTATATAAATGCCATTTCCAAGTGAGACTGCAGTTATTATTCCCAGATGTTCCAGTCCTTTAGCTGCCTAAATATAGTTGTTGGTGGGGAGTTTTAGGCTTTCAGGGCAGAAGGTCAGCTTGAAAGGGACTCAGAGTTGTAAAGTAAGCAATTTCTGGATTTTGAGCCTTATCAGCTCTCACTTTGAGTGTGATGGGAAAGCCTTTAAGCTGCTTTTGTCAAGCTTGGGAGATAAAACTGGCATTTCTGGGGTCTTTCTCATTGAAAAAAATGCTGAGGTCTGAGTCAGTTTGGGTCACAGGTTCCATGGGTGTAAATTTATCCCACTGTATTGACATAGTAGAGCTAATGTGATTTCCTCTGTATAGGTCCTGGCAGCAACAGAAGAACCATTTTAATTCCAAATGCGAGATGTCAGAAGTACAGTCATCTCCCCCACTTACCATGTGGGGAAAGAGCAAGTGAAGAGCTAATGCCTTCCCTGAGGCCACAGAATTCACATCCCTCATTTGAAGATGTGAAGCCAGCAGCAGAACTTCGAATTTCAGCGAGTCTAAGGGAAAGGTACACCCCACATGATGGGCTGCTGCTTGACCATGTGTCTTACTTCAATACTTATGTACTGAAGGCACTTTGTTTAGTGGAAAATATTGTCTTTTTCCCACCATGAATGTCAAGTCGTCATCTGTGTTAGTTAAGCTTGCACCTTTTATGTATCATAAAATATGTGCATATTGCAGTTTGGTATGCTGGAACATAATAACAAGGTATAAGCAGTGAAGAGAAGTGTAGGAAAAATGGGTTGGGATCCTGTCATTAAAGAGGGCAATGAATGTGTGGAAAAGGCCCCAGTCTTGGCCAAAGACCTCATTCTGACATCTACATTAGAAGAGCACTGACTTTGTCATTCTTATGTACCTTATTAAATCTGAATCCGTGCTTTAATTTTACAAGTTTCTGTTTCATCTCCTTTCCAGGATCCTTCTTCCTTTCTCATTTGTAGTGGGTCAATCTTTAGTTTATTTTAAAATCTCTTTTTGTAGAACTGTAACTGGACCCTTCTTCTTCCTCTTGCATCTGTGTGAAACAAGGCAACTTTTCATCTATAAACCAAAAGGAGTTAACCAGGAGCATCTGGCAGAATCATGTACTTGTTAGTCAAAAGGTTATAACAAACATTCTATTTTCTACAGAAAGTACACGTTTTTCATATACTCTAAAAATTTCACTTACTCAAGGATCTGACTTCAGTCCAGAAAAATAATTCTGACATATTTTTCAACCAGCCCTAATTTTTCTTCATCAGGAGTTTTTAACCAGTCCTAATTTTTCTTCATAAGGATTTTATTTTCTCCTCCACCATGTCTCTTTCTATAGCCTCTTGAGCAACATAAGATCCCTATAAACTAGGTGAACTTTCCAACCTATGGTATTTGGGTGGATTAAAAATAAGGTGAAATAAGTTTGCTGGTGCCCTGTTTTTGACAACCCCGGCCTAGACGCTTCCTTTATAGGTCAGTAAAAGCCTTGCTATGTGTTTGTAGAGTCAGCAGAAAAAGCTGGCTTTCCTCATAGCCTGAACCAGTGCAAACCTAAAACTTTCTGAAGTCACTGAGATAAAGACCAGGCCCTGAGAGAGAGCACGAAAAATACACTTAAATGCACAGTTCTAGGCCTTGCATACATCAAAATATTTTGAACAAATTGGTAGAGAGAAAAAAATAGAATCTTGTGCCTTCATCCAGACCACACCAGACAGCTCAGCATTGCTCTAGGCTGTAAATGCTGCTGTCAGGGATGAATTCTGGTGTATCCCCATCCCAGCAGTACATGCAACATTCAAGTTGGAAGCCCAGCCTGTGAGGGCACCTGAGAAGTTTGCCAGGCTGGGGAATGAGGAAAGGCTGTACAACCTTTTTTACACAACAGAGGATAAGATCCCTCCACCCCTGCTCTGCCTGTGAAAAGGTATCAATATGCAAATACTTTTAGGCCACTTGCTTCCTTCTAGCTGGTATCTAAGGACCACAGGTTTGATCACGGTGTAATACTTGCAGAGTATTGTGTAGCTTTCAATCTGTCTCTCTTTATCTTGCCTGAACAGCTTAATCTGGTTTAACTGTGTTTCTTTTTCCAGCCTGGGCTTTTTCTTGCTTTCAGAGTATTGTTGCTGGGGGCAGCTGGGGGACAATCAGGTAAGAGAATATAACCCAAGCCAGAGAAATATATATAGTCTACTTTAAACAGACTTACTCCCTGGGAGGAGTGTCTAGTCAGTAAAAACAGTTTTTAAGGTACACAAAATGAAAATAATTTCTCTGTGAGAAGATTTTTGGTAATTTAATTACAACTAACTACCATCCAGCGCTGCCATTGGAAATGGTTGTAGTTTTCAGCGAACTTGCTGTAAAAACTGAATTGGGCATGACAGCAAATTTAATATCTACTGCCTTTGTGATTAACATTTGTGTTCAGCTTTGCAGGCTTTTATGGGAGCTCTGTGGCTGCATGCTCTCTGGTAGCACTGGTTTCAACAGTGTCAACTGTTTTTCACACATGCTTTATGACTTATTGTGCAGCACGTGTTGTTTAGTTTCACAGCCTGTGATACAATTTTCAGGAAACCTGTGACTTTAACATCTACACTGCAAGAAGCAATTGCTTGCCTGCTGTGAGGAATGAACGAACAATGAGCAATCCGTATAGGAAAGGTGGGGAAAGCACTCTGGTATGTTAAAAATTTGGATTTGTCACACCAGAATACAGCTGGCAGGAATGACAGGCTCAGGAACATGTGTGAGGCCTTGGACTAGAAGGAGCTGATTGTTAAGGAGGTTTTCTGTTGCTTCATAAAGTTTTCAGCATTAAATTTTCAATATCTGTTGCATTCTCCAAACCCCTTATCAAGTGCTGCCTGAGGGTTCTCTCTCATGCATGCCTTCTTTGTTCCCATGCCCTGTTTGTCCTGTATGAAAAGCCTCTCACTCATGCCAGAAAGACATTCCTAAAATTACCAAGGAGGAATTGTGCCAGACGGGTACTCTTATGTATGGCTGTACTGAGTGAGTCTTGCTACTCCAGCTGAATTCACATTATGTCCGTCCTGGGAAACCTCTCCTGTGAGCAGGAAGGTGTCCAGCCATGTTCATCTTCCCCCTAGCACATGGGCAGCTTGGCAAGGACAGTGGCTGCACTTCTCCTGGGGGTTCCCCTGCTGAGAGCCCCTCACTGTGAACCCATGACAGGTGGGACTGGTGGGAGCATGTGGCTGCATCTCTGGAAGAGGCTTCCTTGGAGACTGTCTGCATCTGAGCAGGGCACAGGTTGCACTGTGTTGTCACAGCTGAGTAAATCAGTTGTTCACTGAGGATGACGTACCAGAGGATGGAGGTCAATAAGAATTTGTCTCACCAGAATCTGAGGAAAGTAAAAAGGCAAGCCTGCAATGAGGCATGGAGCCCAGGGTAGGTGTACGTGCTCTGCCTGAAATAGAGCAGCCAGAATTGGAAACTGTCCTTTGGCCAAGTCCCTCAGAAAGGAGCTTTCCAGAGCGGCATGGTGTGTGATGGCCCTTGCTGGGTCAGAAGGAAAGCCTGCTGCTGACTGCTGCCTCCCTCAGAGCAACGCCCGACAATTAATGCTGCAGCAGGAAATAGGTGGGAGATTAACAAAGGGTTTGTTGCAGAACGGATTGTGTGGCCCTGTCAAAAGGAGCTGTAATTCCCACCCAGCCTGATTATTTTTGCCATGGACTAGCCTTGTTACTTGCTTCCCCTTTGAAATAAGGTTAACACCTTCAAAAATTCAAAACTTGCTAGAGACTTGGAGTCTGCTGGAGAGAGTGGTTTCCTAGAAATCCCCTAGGGATTTCTGTACAATGTTAGCAGTTGGCAGGGTTCAAGGGTAGAAGGGATCCTGGTCTTTAGACTAGGAGGGGGACGAAGACAACTGACAAAGAGCAGCATTCCAGCCCCTGATGGGCTCATTTGTCATCTGCCAGGTACCTATTAGATCTTGCAGTCCCTGGGAGAGAATTTGTTAAAAAGTAAAAAGCTTTCTGGTGTCTGAAGATCAGTGGAGCCTGAAGCAGGAGATTTTGAGTGCCTGACCAACCTCAGACAACTGAAAGATGTAGAAGCTGCAGCATAAATCACTTACAACCTAAGAGCCAGTCAGGAACTGTTTCACAACCAGAACTGTGCCCTATTTCCTAGCACCAATAAAGCCTTGGGTTTGTCTTCCCCAACTCCCATGATGCCAGACTTGCTGTTGGCCCTGCACCAGTGGAGATGTGAAAAGTCTGTGGCAACTGTTCGTGGTTAAACCTGCTCATTTGAGAAGTCCTGGAACTTCCAGTGAGCACACAGCCTATGCTGCCTCTGAATCCACAAGGTATCCATGCCCCTCTGTGACATTTTTGCCCCACATTTGGAGACCCTGAGGGCAAAAAGGAGCCCCATGGGCACCAGTATTCACATAACTTATGCTAAATCTGCTTAAAATGTGGTGTGTGCTTTCTGGCAGCTTGTAACATGGATGGACCAGGGAAGCTCTGTTCACCATCTCTGCACTCAGGTTGGGAGCACAAAATCATATGTGGCTGCAGCTTCACCCAGACAGAGTTGTTTATTTTTGAAGCAGCTGGGAGATGCTGTGAGAGAGGTGCGTAAAGTTCAGCTGGGATTATTTTTAATACCCTGTGTCTAGAGAGAAATTCAGAGTTCCATTTGATTAGAGCTGCTTTTTCCATTCCAAACATGTCTGCTTGTATTGCATGAAGTCCTTCCATTTTCTGTACCTCTGCATTCATTTCCACTCTCCTTTTTTGGCTGTCCCTTAAAATGCTCAGTTTGGGGCCAGAACCCTGTGGCAGATGATACTGTGTGTACTGTGCCTGCTCAACAGAAGGACCCAGCCCCACCCTCCTCCACACTCATGTGATCTCTCTTTATGGCTTGTTCCCCAGCTGCTGCTCAGGATGAATTCTTCCTTCTAGCAGGTAATTTATCATTGTACTCGGTGACAACACAAAACTCTCCTGTTGAGGTATCTGAGTGTGTCCCCTGGCTGAGATACCTCTTTACACAAAGCTTGGGGAATTAACCTGTACCCACAGTATCTATACTGGGCTGTAGCTTTGCTCTAGACCCTCTGCCAGGCTCCAGAGCTTGTCAGTAGGTGTGGACTCAGCAAGTGAGCTAGACTGAGTGATGGAGGACCTACACTCACCTCCTCGTTCTGCTGTTAGCTTGCACAGGACTTGGGTTGACTCACTTTGGCTATCCTTGGACTTTGGTTCCTCAATTGTAAAGTGAGATTGATAATACAGCCTCTTAGGGATGCTGAGGAGATAAGGCATTAATGTTGGCATTACTCGCTGTTTCTTGCTATACTTGCTGCTAAGGAAAGCCAAGTAAATACTGTTGGGAGTTGATGGATAGCCAGATTTTCCCCTCACTCACACCTCCACCTTCTGAAACCACTTGGATGTCACCACAGCCTGATACTTGTAAGCCTTTGAGTGTGTGTGCATGTGTGTGCGTGTGTGTGACACTACAGCATCTCTCTTACTGGATTCAAACCAGATGTTGAGATGACAATTTGATCCTCTCCTGCTCTTGCTGAGCTGAGTGGGTGGAATCTGGGCTGTAGCTCACAGCAGAGTGTCCAGCCAAGAATCTCCAGGCCTTTCTCTAACATTAGCAGGACCCCCTGGAAGTTTGAGAAATGTTACTGTATGAATGTGCAGTCGGAGAAGCCAAAGTCCCTGAAGCAGAGCAGGCTTGCTCAGCCTGGACAAGCTGGAGTGGGGTCTGTAATGCTTCTCTTCCCTGGCCTGACCACTAGATGGAGATGTCCCTTCCAGAGCTGTGAAAAATGCAGGTATTCATGAAAATACATTTCCCGTTGTTTTCTCAAGGACCTGCCAATGAAAGTGAAGACGTTCTTCCCACTGGTTTCACGACGAGTCAGATCTGCACAGCGGTATGGGAAGAGACTTCTTGTTTTAGTAATAGGGTATGAGGAGCAACTTTTGGAAGAATTCCTCATTTTGATCTGTCTCCATTCATCTGATACTCTCTCTCCCATGTACAGAAGTAGTGCAGTAGATTGGTTCAGAGATCCCAAACATCTCACTTTCTGCTGCTTTAGGTTGCTCTGCAAGTTACAGGCAGCCCAGAGGTGACCACATTTGCAACAACACTTGTTCAGCACTAACAGGATGTGCCTCATCTGTGGCACACTCTAAGGCCCAGAGCAGCTCGTTTTCAGACACCTTCACCCTGCATCTGGCAGCTTGCTTCACTCTGCCTCAGAGTCAAGGATCATAAATATGGGGTTTTAAGTGCCTAGATACTTAATTTTGCTTAGACAAGAATTCCCAAGTTTAGAAGGGAAAAAAAGAAGGCAAAAGTATTGCTATGTGACTTCACCAGTGCCTGGTGGTTATTGTATCTCACTACTTTATTGTACATTTGGCCTTACCTGCTTCTCCCTGGACTCATTCTTCAAGCAGAAGGGTAGCAATGACTTTGACTTCAATCCACTTTTCCCTTCCCCCTTTCCCTCCCTCTTCCCAAGAACTAACAATGAGATCAGACAAAAACTCTGAATCAGTGTCCAGTCATACAATGGTATGTCTGTCACTAATGTTTTGCAGACCTTCAAGTTGAGATGGTCAAAGCTGCACTGAGTCACTGAAAGAGGATCCACAGCTCCTCTTCTTTGAGGAGCAAATGCTGGAGGTGCTTTACTTCTTGAAGCCCAACAGTATGCAGTGGCAAATGTGCAAATTCTGTCTGTCCTTATGGAAGGTGAATCTTTTGCACACTGAATGACAGATATTAGAAATACATAAGATGTAGGTTAGTTAAACCCCGCAGCTGCTGGCCTCTGACGTGCTATCATACAGTTCTGAGAACTGCTATCCCACAGAGGAATGGTGATAAGTGTATGGGATTCCAATACCTGATTTGGCTACACGACCAGTAGCTACATCTTTCACAAAACCCAGGAAACTAAAATTATTGCTGCAGAAGTACAAATCCCAAGGTCTGATACAGTAGGTGAATCATTTGTTGCTCTTTTCAGTACAGATAGTCTGGGACACTCATGTTTACTGTCCTCCTGTTCTCTTCTAATCCAGTTCAGGGCACAGGTACTTGCCTGAGACTACATACTCACATTGCCAGCCACCAGATTCAACACAGCCTGGTCCCTCTTATGAAGTGACAAACTGAGTAAATAAAGCAAGTGAGGGATAGAAAAGGTTGGGAAGGTGCACTTTCAGGGAATACAAGCAATTAGAAAAGTGTTTGGTCTTAAGCTTAATTTTGCTCTTAAAACAAGGAGGGACATCTCTAAAAGTGATGCCTGATAGTTGAGATTAGGGATCAGAGGTTGTGTGGACCATTGCCCCAGTTAGAGGTGAATGGGTGTTAGTGGAGGCACACAAAATGTCCCACAGGGTGGGGTGGCTGGAAGCTTGGAGCTTGCTGTCATTGATATTGCACCTGTTGATCCTTTAAAGTCATTGAGATGTTGATGTGATGGAGTGCCCTATGTCAAATTTTCTTTCATACTAGTTGTTTTTTTTCTGTATTCTGATGAAGGGTGGATTTGTCAAAGGAGAATATATGGCTCAAGGGGCTGCAGTTCCCCCTCTCCCAGCTATCCTGACTGATTAAAGCAATGCTCGTACTGGAAAACCAGTCATGCAGTGGCATACCTTCCCCACATCAAACTAAAGACAGAGCACATGCTTAAAATATCTCTACTGCTCCTTTCTTAGAAATGGTGTGTAGCTCACCGCCTTAAAATACTATTTGGAAAGTTGTTAGGTTGTTTGTTTTGTTTTGTTTTGTTTTTTTGTTCGTTTGTTTGTTTGTTGTTGTTTTTTTTTTTTTAATTTTATTTTTGCCCCCCTGTAGACAATGCCCATTGGCAGAAGTCCATCTAATAATAGATGATGTGATGAATGCAGCTGGAGTTCAACTCTAGGACTTAAGTTCCCCCATGTTTGCCTTTGGGTCCTAGGGGTACATGCATGTCTGTAGGACAAGTAATATTCCATAGAAGTACTAATATCTCCCCAGTTTCTGAGGGATCTCAAAGTGCTTTGAAGCCTGAAAGTAACAGAAAACTATTATGTTCAGGAATTACTTTCACCACTGTTGAAAGGCAGCCCCACCACTAGGACACAGCAGGGCAGCCTATTTACTGTCAAGGTTGTGCAGCAAAGCAGGGTACAAAGGGAACTGAATCACCAGCAGGAATGTGGAAGGGACTAGACAGCACTTCCCTAATCATTATGTGTCCAGGATATCAGTGTTGGTGTCATACTACTCACACATGTCAAAAGATCACTGATAGCACAAGTGCTTAAGACTTTATTGGCTAGAAGAACATGTGTGAGGTGGTACAAGTTCCCAGATGTTGAGCAGCATCCTGTAAGTCTGAAGAGAAGTGGATGCTTGCTCTTGATTTGTGATACAGTTGGGGCACTTCAGCTTTGCAATAGCAGTGAATCAGGAATTATTTGGGAAAACACACTCACTGTTATAACACCCTCCTCAGATGCTTGCCCATCCATATTTGGGTTTGTCCCGAAATGAGATCACTTGGAGGACATGAATAGATGTGAACACACAGTGTCTTGCTGCAGCAAGGCTGTATATTTCTTTTTATTCTCTTTTCTTAATTGCTAAATAAGACTTTCCAAATACTGTAAAATTCTGAGTTACTGGCAATGTGTACTAGAACCTCACAGTATGACAAAGGACCTCAGAGAGTCCTGTCTACTAAGGAGAAAGTAATCACTACAGAAAAAGACCTTGAGACTGAGGCTTTAGGGGTAAGGAAGGAAGAAATAACAGCCAGACCAGAAGAAGACTGGAGCCCTGAGTTCTATGCTCAAAGAGGTCAGGTTTGCTACTGACCTCCGAGGTGGCTTTGAGCAAGACACCTGTCTTTCACTATACCTCATGTGTCCCCCTATCCCAAAATATTACTGACTTCATCTCTAAAATGTTTTGAGCTTGAGGCATAATCTGAGTATTGTTATTCACTTGCTGATGGCACCAGAGTTTCAGAACAATCTCTTAATATAAACATCTACCTCATCAAGTTGAAAAGAAACTCTCTCACACTTTTCCCGCTGGATAATAAACCATTACACTTGTTGGATTTTAAGGTAAAAATTAATGATTTCCTTCCTGTTCTGAAGGAGGTTCTACTTCTGGAATCTGGAAAATTCTTTTCTTAAACATTCCATGTAAATATAATTCTTTTAAAAAATAATACACATGGCTTAAGTCATCATAAGCACAATGGTTATTGTATATAAAAGAATTGGAGCAGTATTTTATAACTAGGTAAAGGCTATATTTAAAAAAAACTGTATAAATCACATTCAAATTTGCTGATGTTAAAAATGTCAGGTGCCCCCTGGGAAGGTGAAAAGGGTGTTCTAAGGGCCATGAGTGACTGAAGAGAAGTCTCATAGAAGTATTGAAATACAATATGAAATACATTTTATTAAAAAATAATAAAAAAATTAACATTGTTTCATTGTTTCCTGCCCTTGTGATCCCAAAGACTTATATTGTCCTGATCTGTACTGCAATCCCAAAGGACTCTCAATGATCCTTCATAGGAAGCAAACTTTTACTTATTGCTTGCAGTGTTTGGGGGGCATTTTGGGTTTGGGAAGGACATTGCCAGTAGATTTTCTGGAAGCTCCACCTAGTAATTCTGGCCACCTCCTTGGTAGAGAAAACATTTTTCTTTTGCAAGCCTGGGCACCTCAGAAAAGATACCATCATGTCAAAGCCACAGAGAATGTAAAATTTGTAGCATAGTGTGTAATTCATGCTGAAAAAAAGACCACAGTTTGGTTCCAGCTTCAGAGTAAGCTGGGGCTGGGTTTGTCCCTCAGAGGACAACCAGACCTAGCCCAGGAAAACGTGGATTAAGACCAAAAGGCTGTGTGAGGAGGGGAGAGTTTATGCGCCTCCAGGGGCTCTTTGGCTCTGACCTGTTGTGGATATGTGTGGTGCAGACATTCATTGTGTAAACCAGCTCTGTGGCTCAAGCCTGTCTGAAACCTTGTGGTTTTGGTTCTGGAGAGCTATGCAGTCACTGATACTGGCCACAATGGCTGAAATTATTTCAGCATTGTCTGTGAACAAAAGGCCCCAAAGGAACTGTATGATAGCTCCCAATGGACCCATATCTTGTGTGACTCAGTGGTGTGGCACAAGAGGACTGCTGAGGCTGCTTGGCAGCCTGCCAGAGCCTGAGAGGAGCTCAGTGGATCAGCAAACCCTAGAGGAGTGTATTCATTAGGAACTGAAATGTAGTATGGCCTTTGGTGGCATGAATGACGTCTCTGTGTGAGCCCAGTGTGCCACAGGCTCTGTACTGCCTACAGAAGATTCAGCTTTTGCTTGAAGCTTTTCACCCGTAGCCCTAGGACACACCACTCTTTGAAAATTACATTGGAAACAAGGTTCTTGACTCTCTATTCAGCTTGAACATCCCAGCACAATCATTTCTATGGACTTGAACTACATTAAATAGTGTTTGATGCCAGAACCGGCTCTGTCCTGTTCCATTCAGCATATATGTCTCTTACGGTGTCTGACAGAACTGTGCATGCCTGCCATTTAGTGCAGCTTAAAAGACTCGTCCTTACAGATGTGTTTCGGTTTTATTTCACTTCTAAGCATCCAGCTGCAAAAACAATGTTTGGGATTATAATCATAAAGCATCAGTGGAATTAAGTTGTTACAAACACTCCACTCTCTAGATAGGAAACCCACACTCATCTGATGTGCAATTGGCATCGCTTCTTAAAAAGATGAACTTTGCCCCAAAATCATGAACAAGACGAGGGCATATGAAACTTTCACTTTGGAGTGAGTCCAATTTAGGCTGTAACCAAACCTGAAACATGTTTTTGTGCAAGTAACTCTTACCCACCCAAAGAGCTCTGTTCACTTCAGTGGCATTGCTAATGTGATTATGGGCTACAAAATTGAGTGTCATATATATGATTTGCAATTTGTGGAGGGAGGTCTGTGGAAAAAAAATCATCTTATTTAACTTCAATTAAATCTGGCAAGAGTCTTTTTCTTCAACAAAAAGATCAGACCACAGAGGGGATTGGTGAAATAATCATGGGCAATCCCTACCACACATCATTGCATGTTAACAACACTTTGCTACATGCATCACTAATCTTTGAGTGGTGGGCTGGAGAGGAGCCTGGAAAAAACAATCAGGGATTTCAGTTAAAAAGCACTTAGCATGGGGAAAATAATAGGTCTTCAGTTTATGTAATAATATGCAACAATTTTGTTTGAATTAAGATTGATATATGTGCCTTAGCATTTATAATTCTTAAGCATTTCCAGGCAATTAGTAACTCTCTTGTAAATCATAGCAGAATTGCTTGGAGATTCCGAGCTGTTGGTTGCAGGAGAAGGCACCTTCCAGGCCACCATCGCAGCAGAAATGTACAGAGCAGCAACATCTCCCTCCCCTGCATCTGCCTTCTGCACAACATTAGCTGTTTGATGAAAGACAGAGGATAAGGTGTTCCTATAGGCATATTCAAGGCCTGGTCTGCTAGTGCTTGATCTTCTTCTGACTCAAGCACTGGTGAGATGTCTGCTGGGATACTGTGGCCTCTGGACAAAGCTGAGGGTGTTGAGTCACAGATATGTAGGGTTGCATTTGGAATGGGTGGTGGAATTGCTATAGTCAGCTTTTCATGTCATCCCTCTCTCAGAGATTGTTTCCAGCACATCTGGTGAAGCCTTTACAGCATCAGGCAGTAAACTACTATAGTTCACAAACAGTTTCACAAGCAGTTAAGCCACCCATGCTGCAGTGGCAGCCCTCTGAGAGAACGAGCGAGTGGAAAGGTGATTGTTAAGCATATATACAAGAGATGCAAAGACACCTCACTAAGGTTACTACCTGCATTCTTTCCTTCAGCTGGCAAGGGACGTGGGTACATATGAGAGCATCCTCTAGGGGTTGGTTGGGATAAAGGTGGTTAGTAACTTACAGCACACATTTTGCATGGTGAACCCTTAGGTCGAGGCACTAACTGTGTTTTTTTGAGATAAAAGCAAGTTTTTACTTACAGCTGAGGACATCTACTTTAGGTTCTATATTAGCATAAATTGCAAATGGCCAGGCTTTCTCCTTCTCCCAGTCTCCTGACTGTAGAGTTCAGGGTCTAATTCACAGGAATGTAAGTAGACAAATCCTGGACAGCAAAGTCTGTGAAAGGCAAAGAAGCTGGAGTCTAAGTGCTTAAAAACTGATTAAATCTAAAAAAAGGTTTGTTTGTAGACATACTTGGCATGGGTCTGTCATATGTCCATTCCCCCTGGAATCTGACTCCCTGAGTAGCCTCACTGCAAGTGGGTATGGAGATGAGTGAAGGGGGAAAGTTCAAAGGAAATTACATAATGATGTGGACATTTGTAATTGCATGATGAGTCTTTCTTTCAGCCTTTTGAAGGTCCGAAAGGAAAACTATGACTCTCAATTGTCTCTTGCCTATTAATACAAAGTGTCATTCTTTCCTGTTGCAGTTCAGCTTTACAGGTGTCTGACCTGGGGCAGTCTTGATTCAAATTGCCAGGATATAGATTTCATGTGAGAATGTAGCTCTAAAGAAATATTAACTTAGAAGCACTGGTGAACTTGAATTAATATGGCATTCTTACACAAACACAACAGAACAGCCCCATGGTACTTTTCATTTTCATCTACTGTTTGCTTAGGATAACAGGAATATTATGGAGAGCAGATTGCCTCCCCATCATCGTCCTGGGTCTGCATTTCTGCTATAAACCCCATTTTGACCTTTTCTTTCTAAGGGTGAAGTTTCCTGAGAGATGGATTAAGTTGCCCTGGCTACATGCCGCTATTTTCTGCCCTCAACATCTCTTCCTTCTCCCTTTCCTTTGTACCAGTGCAGCTATTTGGATGTCTCTGTGGAGAAGTGGATTGGGGAACTGATCTGGATTAAATATTATATAAGCTTTCCTGGGCTACAAATTGCCTCTCTGCTTTCACCAGAGCCTTTCTCTGTTCAAGTTCAGCATCTTAGGTAGATACTGCGTAAAAATTGGATGTTTTCTCTCGAGGAAAATCTACATGTATCACTCTTAGTTTTCATTCTGAATTGGGAGAAAGAGACCAGGTAACTCACTTGTTTCCCACAGAAAGTGCCATTAGAAATAATATGAAGTAAAAAATCTCATAGCAGATGAAGGGTGCAGTCTGCAAAACATTTAGGTGTGTTGCACTTCACTTTCACTCCCAGTAGTGGCTGGGAGGGACCAGGGCCACAGGCAAAGGAGCATTGAACTGGGCTGCAGCAGAATTCTTCTGCTGATCTGGCCAGGGCAAAATGTTTTCATTTAAATTTAAGCCGCTCAAAGAGGACTAGTCAGCTCTCAGTTAACTGCGGGTGGATTATCCATGTTGAAAAGGAACCTATTTTATTCATCGTATCATATGAAGAGCTGGATCTGGAAATGAAGTTTGTGGCTTTTGCCTGGCCACCAAGAAGTCTTGCTGCTATAAAACACATTGGCATGCTTAACTGCAAAATTGTTCAGTCAGTGTTCTAATAACCTACAACTGCACTGCTCTTTGCATCACTGATAAGTATCATGGGATCTGCTTATTCTTTTGTAAAGCTCCACCTATGGGAATGGGGTGACTGAGAGAATTTCAGGTCCTCTTAAAATACACAAATAAGCTGTGATAAAACATAAATAGAATACAAGGGGAACTCCCACACAGGAACTGAAATATTTGCGTCAGAAGGAAGATGAATATTTGAATTGTTTTAAAATGTCCCAGTTTTTGGAGAGTGGAGGAGAAAGGCTATCTCAGTCTGATTTTGATCATCAGGAATATCAGTAATAATTCATGATCTAAGGAGGACAATGTGACTTATAAAGCAGCTGAAAGAAGGTTCAGCACTTAGTGTGTGATGGTGCAGTGGTACATGGCAGCGCAACTGTAGGGACTCTGTGTGTCTTTAATCCTAAGTGGAAAATGTGATATCATTTCAGTTAGCTTAGCCCCTAGAGAAAGAGGATATTGAGCTAAAATTAACAGATTCATAGCTCATGGCCAGAAGGGACCATTATGATAATCGATCTGACCTCATGCATAACTAAGGTCACAGAAGCTTACCCAGAAATTCCTTCAACCAGGCTATGAATTGTACCTTAAAAAATAAAAAAATAAAAAAAAAAAAAAAAAAAAAAAAAAAGAAAAGAAAAAATTTTAAAAAAGAAATGCACTCTTTATGTGATGAAGAATTTACCATGTTTAGGTCTTCCTACTTGGATATCCCTCTGGTAAAGTCTGCAAACTCTTAATAGGGGACTTAAGTTTATTTATGTTTCTTTTTTTTTTTTTTTTAAATTGAAAATGAAATTTCAAATGGAAATATTTAGCCCTGTCTGTAATTATTTATAGGACATGAAATACTTTTGTCTAGCACTGGAAATATTTAAGGTTGTATCACATTTGTATCAAGCAAACAGTTTTGCTCTGGTTGATGGTGAAGCAGTAGCAGATTTACAGTGACCAATGCTGATGTTAAAGTAAGCATATACTTATACAGTCCCTGGTTGCTAAAATGGCCCCAACAAATGAATTACTGAGCCAGTTCATGGGAATCTTGTAGCAAAATTGGCTGGAAGAGGAAGGTGAAACAGAGATAGAAACCACCATTTCTGGGCAAGTCAGAATCACATGCCAAAGGTAAACATGCTGCTACCAATGGAAGCAAGTGTGTTGTAAAAAAGTGAAGGTTGTGAAACTAAGAACATTCACAAATTGTAGCAAAATAGTGAAACAAAGTGTAGCAGTTTACAAAGATAAATGGATAGTGCAGGTTTTGTGTGTATTTATCTGCCTGTTTGCGTGTGAGGCCAAATGTGCATTGGTCTGTGCTATTGTATCAGAGGTGAATCTCATCAGTAATTTGTATATTGATAACAGCCTATGGACTTTGTAGAATTTTTTTACCAATGCCTCCAAACCCAAGAACCTAATCTCAAACCAAATCCCCAAAGTTAAGTGTGAAAGGATGCTGTTTGTTGAAATGTCAGAACACTATCCCCGCAGCTAGACTTACATACAGGTCCTGTGGGAAGTGTTCAAATGGCTTAAGGACAGTCATGGCTGCACCCCTCTGGGTTCTGGCTTTTCTGTGACCTTGCAGTGTAACTTTAGTGAAGTGACTGGTTGCTGCATGTCTGGGTGCTGCTTTGGTGACAGTGCATCTTCTGACCCGTATGCTGGTTTGGGTGCTTGAGCCAGCCTGGACCAGTGCAGCTTAGGACGGAGTAACAGGTCTGCCATGGTAGCTCAGAGCTCTGTGTGACCTGGGAGCACAGCGGCAACCTGCAGAGAGCAACATTTGGCCAGAGTTTTGTTGCTGGTGACTCCTGAGCTTAACAAGGGGGCCTTGGGTCTGTCTTTGTTTTGCTGCAGTAACAAAAACCAGTGCAATGTGCACATGGGCTTTCTCAGCAAGATTTCATGGGGCAGGGATCATCTTTGTATCATGATTGTGTGGTCCAACCAGAAAACAGCTCCAGTTTCAGACGGGGCTGTGGACACAAGCCTAATCTGAGTAATAACAGTTTGGACTATGTGTTCATTGGAGTCTCTGAATCAGTGCTGAGCAGAGATGGTTTCACCTTCCCAGTGACTTGTTTCCTCTCCTGAGACTGAGAGAGCAGCAAAGGCTCATCCCGGTGAAGTCTCATTTCTGACCACAGAATATGAACTGCACTATCTTCCATCCCCTGCAAAATAATATAGGTGCTGGAAAATGACCCAACATTAAACAGCATTGCAGTTCTGGAAGCCTTTTCCCACTCCCAATTTTATGACCTTAATTAGCACAGGCCAATCCATAAATCAGATCAACACCAGGAGATAACAATGAATCATGTGGAAGGCAGCTTTAATAGAAGCCTAATCCCCCAAAGAAGTGGACAGTACCGGTATTTTAAGTGCATGTGTGAGGTTGAAAGGGAACAGATGTCCAACTGGGGCTGCTGCTGGCAAGGCTAAGTCTGCAGGGCTGTTGGATTTTCAGAGAGAAACCTGTTTTGACATCTTAATGGCAAGAGTGTCTGGCAGCGGCCGATGGAGTGGTGATAAATGCTGCTTCCCTCCCTGGGTGATTGCCGGGCAAGATGGGGATGCTTTCAGGTTCAGCGTATCTGGCAGAATGCCGTCACCACCTCACTGGGGTGTTGAGCAGGTCGGGGCAAGAGGGAAGGAAAGCTGTAGGAGTGACTGTCTGGAGAGCATGAGAAACTGAAAGGGAAATGTAGAGGGAAAGGAAGAATTTCAGGCTTTCCCACCATGACTGCAACTGGTAACTTGCCAGAAGCTCAGAACAGAGTACACACAGAGGAGCAGACAGAGACTGCCTTCTGTAATACAGCTGGGGAATGACAGCAGGAATGGCAGTCCTTGGGACTGGCTGGCCCTTATTGACAAGCTCCCTGTGTGTGGGGTGGCTGGTCTTCCTTCAGGGCCTTCTGGGCTGTTCCAGCTGGGAGAGGCAGTAGCCCATAATTAGGATATCAGGGCTTCTTTCAGTTAGTTTTCTGCTCCCAGTTACATATCTGTCTTTGTGGTTCTGCTTCGAAAAGACGCAGCAAAATTCTGCCTTGGTTACTGCTGCACAGAAAGCCAAATTCATATGCACTGTCTTTACTGGAAAGGAAAGATGTTCCTTTCCGTCTCACTGCCCTACAAATCCAACTGGAATCTGAGATTCAAGCTGGCTGGCAACTTGCACACAGCGATTGCCTTTATCTTAATAGACAGACTTCACTCCAATTCCTAGACAAGAATAGTCTTCAGGCTGCCTGCTCCTGGGCTAGCTAACTTATTAGTACAATTTTATGTTTGGTTCTGTGGGTCTAAACAAAACAACAGAGTGGAAATGTATTCTGGAGAGAACTGCTGCATCTCTGCTTTTCCTAAGAGACAGATCAGATTTTGCAGAGAATCATCACCCCTTTAATGAAGGGTAATTGATGGGCCTGAAGAGGGACCTCAGAGTGCAAACTCTTCCAGTTCTGGGACTGTTAAAACCCTTCTGTGTGATCCTTCACACAGATGCCTCTGTCCTGCTGAAGTAGAGGCCATGAGGAACCCTCTCCATTGTAATCAGCATCTTGTTGCTCTGTTCAGCAGATTTGGAGGGTGTCCAGCTCCTGCTCTTTCTGAACCATAGTCATTGATATAACTGGTGCAATGGAAAGGAAACTTTATTACTACTGGGGACCATTCCAGTATTCCATCAGGGCCTTCATAGTATTCTGCTTATTTGCATATCTGTAGCATTCAGATATATTTCCCTCCCATAGCTGTGCTACTCTTGGGGAAAGGAGGGGTGGAAAAGGCAGAGAATTGTGTGTGGTGTATTGTGAGAGCACTGAGCTAAGACATCCTTGGGTCTTCACAAGAGGCTGCTTTGATTTCACTCTGTAAAGCATCTGCGACTTCTTTAGAGAACAAATCTCAGTGATAGCTGAGGGATGAATATCCTTTAGGGCTGGAGTAGAAAGGGTTTTTTTGACACTGTTATTGAGATAAGCAATTATTGAGTGTAGTAAACAGATACATGGGGGAAAAAAGATATATTTTGACACCATCAAAATTCAGATTTAGCTGCAACAGAGTTGCTCTTGAGTTAATTTGCCCATACTAAAATATTTTCACCTTTTTAAAAAAATTTCAAGTTTAGATCCTTTTAAATGAAAATTTCCATTTTGAAAAAAAACTGACCTAAATATAATTAAAACAGTCAGCATGAAATATTCCAGCATTTTCAAAATGAGATATTTAATTTTAAAAATTGTCATTAGAATATTTTTAAAATTTTTTTTTTTGGGGGCGGTCCGACCTATTTAATGTAATTTTTCCAATAGCTGTGAAGATCCTTTGAAGATATGATCTTGTCTAGAATAAGAGAGGGACATGTGATGTAGAGCTTAGCATTGGGGTCTCTTTAATCTCAATAATATGAAGCAGAATATGTGAATGTTCATGGACATGATATGGATGTATACTTTGGATTACCAGTTTGCTGCTTTGTAAGATTTCAGGAAGATAAAAAAGCAATAATGAAGCTAAAACCCCAGACGTTGTAAAAAACCTCAGTGAAACTTTCAGCCACTGGTTCTCTCACGAAGAACACACTGTATTCTCTCTGGTAAATATTTGGCATCATAAGTTATTGCACAGTCTGCCTGCCAAAATGGCTAACAGTCTGGTCATCTGAAGACAGAGCCATGCAGCTGTCCCTGCATGCGTCTCTTATGGGATTGAAAGCAGCTGGCCCCAGCCACCCTGGGAGCCATGGAAGCCAGGAGAGCAAGTCACAAGCTGTCTCTAGTTGAAACTCGACCCTATAGCTCTATATTTTAACCCACAGCAGTATTTGCACTGTCAAGGTTCTTACCCTGACCAAAGTCCATTTGGACAATCCCCTAACCATTGCCCTGGGGCACCAGGTATCTCACAGAGGGTTATTTCTTCAGGGGTGGGTGG